>JAQGCY010000382.1:0-18639 GCA_034700645.1 Xenylla mediterranea | reverse complement strand
TTGAATACTAGACTTGGAAGAGAAATGGCATCAAAGAAAATATTATCAGCATTTGGAAACTATTTAAATTGTGGTTATTACATTGGCTGGTCTCCCTGTTATTGGGATGCTAATTCTGAATCTTTCAAACACAAGTCTTCAAGCATAAGAAAATACATTTTTGCACTTCATTTTGTATTCTTTTCTTATTTTCTTGGATTTATAATTTATCGTGCAATCCAAATAATTTACAAAGGTCATTTGCCAATTGGTCCTGTAATGCATATTATATATGCGTTGATTGGTTTGTCAATTGGGACATATTTAGGATTGGTTGTTAAAGCTAAACATTTTAATAGTTTACATAGAATTCTACAAGGAAATTTGGAACCCTGTTTGAAAATATGTAGTTGTACTTGTAACCCAACTATAAAATCAAGCAAAATGCATATACTTTTTCGAATTATTCAAATCACTCATATTTTGATACTGGCCACAACTTTTCTAGGTGCATTTAAACGTCCATCTCTGCCATTTTACACTTCATCCATCTTTGAGGAACCCGAGAAATTTCCAATATATTTGAAAATACTTTTAGCACTCATTTATACATATTTTGTTGCATTTAATTCGTATAATGCTCTCGGACAATTTTGTACAGCTATGTTGATGGTTTATAATTTAGTTCATGCTACTAAAATTCTAAGATAAAGAATTGTATATGAACTAGATTGAACTGAAATCGAAATTGTTTCAAATTATCTAATTATTTTCAGCTCAAAATGCGACAAATTGAGTCCAAATATTCAAATCCACTTTTTCAGAACTCTACAAATCCTTCAAAAGATTTTGGTCGATACCGTTGGCCCAGTTTTCATGTGTTTTCAAATATTATCAATTTACATCCTTACATTTAACTTTACTCAAGCAATTTTATTCCATTCTGTTCGTGGTGTACTAATTTGTATATGGTTTCTGTTTGTTGTAAAAGATCTTCATTCTTTTTGTTCAGGACTACATGAAAATTCTGAAAGTTTAATTGGTAAATGGAAAAAAATCAAGATTTTCTGAAAATATTGAAAAATTCCGTATTTCATGTCATACTTTACGTGTGCCAGTTGGGAATTTTTCATATTTTGACAAATCTCTTAAGCTAACTACACTTACAATTATACTTGAAAGTTGTATTAACTTTATTTGTCTTTACAAATCAAGAATGAGGGGTTGAGTTATTAAAAATCCTGAGAGGAAAACATGTAATAAATCCATTAATAACCCTCTTCAAATATTTAACTAATTAATTAAATAGGAATTTGCATACATTACATAATCGATTTAAACATCCCAATCAATCGGTGATAAATTTTTTATTGCATAATTCCATGGTTGGATATAAGGAAATTCTGAGCGTGCCCCAGCTCATAGCTGCCACAAACTGTCACTATTGTACTGTCAGTCAGGACTCAGTCGGGTTTTAAGCAGGTCCGGCCGGCGTTTTCCGGGCTAATGTTAAAGATAGGGAAAGATTTTGTTGGACCTGCCCTCGGCCGGGGAAACCCCAGGCTCGGCCGGGTTAAACCCCGGCTTTGAGGGGTTTTTGGGGCAAAGGATGCCCTTCCCTCGAAGCGATTTTAGTTATTTTTTGACACAAGATTAATAATCAAATTATCTAAATTCTCACCGAGGGAATAAGCTGTTGGGGCAAATTAGGTTAGGCCGGGGTTTAACCCGGCCGAGCCTGGGTTTTCCCCGGCCGAGGGAGGAGGCAAGAAACTCTTTCCCTATCTTTAACATTAGCCCGGAAATCACCGGCCGGGCCTGCTTAAAACCCGACTGAGTCCTGACTGACTGTATTAGTCATCCCAAAATCACAATGCATTATAACCTAGAAAATTAACCTCAGCTAGCAAAAACACGTGTTCGACGTTCATAAACGTCTGATTGATGATGTCAATGTCAGGTCGATTAAAAGGAAAACGCTGAACAATCTCAAACGTTGCAGCAGAAGCACAATTGATTTACGTTGAAATGGACGAATCCGAAGCTGCTGCAAGGTTAGTATTAGTTTCAATTTGTTAGAATTAATCAACGGGTAGAATTAATTGGTTTTTATTAACTCTTTTTTATTTTTAGATGGCTCCATTGGTGCCGAACTGCAAAAGATGTAAAAATCACTGAATCCAAAGTACCACCCTCCATTTTACCCCCACACTACGAAGGAACACTTTACGATGTTAAAGTTGGCTCAAAGAAACGCGTTCCGGATGATAAAATATATTCTAAAGATGCTACATTAAGGGAAAAAGTTGCCCGTGGAAATTGTATATTGGAACTATCTCATTTAGATACACAAACGAAAAAATCTACATCTACATATTATTTTTTAATTTTTGCATTAAGAAAGTTTTCTGGGGGTATGGGGGATGAGGATGAGAATTCTCGAGAATGTCAAAACTTATGGGAAAATTATTTCCTTCAACCCTTGACAAATGCGACACAAATAATTGTTACGGATAAAGCCAATGGGGAAGCAGCTCATTTAAGTATAAGGAAATTAATTGATGGACATGATACAGTGTATTATTGCTTGGGTTCGAAGAATGTCCACATGTTAGTACGAAATGAAGGTACAAAAAGTCAGGTCTAACCTCCTCAAATATCGAGCTCCTAGACTTTGCCGTTCTTGAGTAAATTAAGCTAACCAATTGAGGATATTTGAGGAGGTTAGATTAACCTGGATTACTCCAACTGATACAAAAACTGTTAGTAAAAGTTAAATCTTACGCATAAACCACTCTATTCAACAATTTTCAGACGATATTTCCAAATATACTGATTCAAGATACGAATATGCTCGAATTATTGCAACAACGTTTTTTACAAATTATCAAAATTCTCTGGAGGTATCTGATACTCAGAAAGAATCCTTGATTGAATTCCTTGCGCGTACAAAGTATACAGGAGTTATGGAAATATTACAACCTCAAAATGAACATATTGAAGATTTATCTTATCTTCAAGGACCAGTATTAAAATTCATTTGTTGGACAGAGCCCTATGGATCTGATCAACCTACTATTAAACATTCCTTTTGTTCCATTCCACCAAATGTTGGGATTGATCAAGCCAAATCATTTGGACTTGATACAATTAACTATGAAGCCATTCCACCAAGTAAAGTTGAAGAAACTATGCAAACGGTAAGCATTGAAGTTCATTGTTGGTTGAAAAATAAGCTTATTTTTTTACTTGTGTTTGCAGATTCGTGGTGAATTGTTCTATGAAGGGAAAGTTTTATATTTTATGGACTCCAATAATAATGTGTTTGGTATAATTAAAAAGAAAACTGCCTGGTATATCATTTTACGTGCCTTGAGAGAAAAAATATGTCACTTTTGTTCACCTAAAACTACTGTCTCCAATTCAGAAATAACAACGAAAGTTAATAAAAGGCTTGCCGAGATACAAAAATGGTTAGGATTTACTGATGGCTATAGGAGAACATGGGCTGTAAGATCTGTTAACTTTGGAAATGTTTTGGATAATGACCTAGTGTATGAATTTTACAGAGACTTGGAAATGAATTCGCGATTTGGGCTGTTCAGAGAAAGAAAATGGCCAAAAGTGATCAAATTCGAAGTCATTTTCCACAGATGTGGAAACAGTTCCTTGAGAATCGTGAAGAACTCAAGACGCAATATAATGAGCTTAAGTTTACCTTGATGGAACCCTAACTTCCTTGTGGATTGAATGTGTTAATGGTGAATCTATGTTTTGAAGGGAAGGATTTCCGAGCACAACTTCATAATTGATGCATAACCTTTACGGGAAATATGTTCACCGTGCCTTTATTTAACCGGACAATCTTGGGCAAGCATAAAAGCTGGATTACTAAAACGAAGCGAGGTCGGTGTTCATATTATTGGACATTTCGGAAGTCAAACGCATCATGGAACAGTTAACCTTTCGGCAAAGAAATACAATTACTAGGAATCATATAAACCAGTATCATGAAACCCAAATTAATCTGTGATGAATTCAAAAAATGCAATACAATAAAACTGATACACTTACACAAATGTTATTGTGATTACTAATCGAAAGGTTTTGGGTTTTACTCTTATCTCTTAACATGTATTCTCCGATGATATTGATAACAGGACATGCATACACTTTAACGTTCATAGCATTTTCGGTTATTAGAGTTCTAGCCGAGAACATGGCCCTGTCTATTTCATTCAAGGAAAAACGAGTTTTAATTACTGGAGCAGCTAGAGGTACTATGGAATACTAAATTTTTTAATAATCCATTCGAAAAATTATTTTCTTTAGGACTCGGAAGAGACTTAGTTTCTACATTTTATGAGCATGGAGCAATCATATTTGCTATTTCTAGGAACCCTGCTAACTTAGAAAAGCTTAAAAGTGACTTCCCTAATATTACAACGAGGGCAGTGGATTTATCTGATTGGAAAGCAACTCGTGAAGCTGTAGAATCCCTTGGACCAATTGAGCTTTTAATTAACAATGCTGGAGTTGCATTTGAAGAACCATTTCTTCAAATTACGGAGGAACATTTCGATGCGTAAGGTGGATAAACTTTTGCAATTGCATTGGCGAGACTTATAGAAGAAATTCCTAATTTACAGGGTTATGGATACAAATGTTAAAAGTGTCGTTAACATTAGTCAAGTTGTGGCTAAGGGCATGATTCAGCGTGGAAAAGGCGGAGCAATTATTAACGTTTCTTCTATGGTAAAATAAAAATATATTGCAAGACAATAATCAATCAATCACACATTTACTCTCTATATTTTTAAGGGCTCGAAAGTTTACATGAGATTATCAACGGCATATTGTGCATCCAAAGCTGCATTGGACATGTTTACTAAATCCATGGCATTTGAGCTTGGGCCTCATGGGATTCGTGTTAATTCCGTGAATCCAACATTATTCCAAACAGATATGACCAAGAAATTTTTGGAAGAATTCCCTGGTGGTGGAGAATATTTCCAAAAACGATGTCCTTTGGGAAGGATTGCAGAAAGTCAAGAAATAGTTAATACGATTTTATTTCTGCTTAGCGATGCAGCTCCAATGATTCATGGTGAAACTGTTATGATTGATGGTGGATATACGATCGCTTAAGCGTTAAGTTTAAGCATTAACGCTTGCAGTTTTGAATGCAATTCTGCACGTAATAAATCTAATTTACGAAAATTGATGTATTAAATTGTCCCTAGTTTGTGCAGATTAGTTAATAAAACATAAAAATGTTCCTTATTGCTTCGGAAGGTTTACCTTCAACTAAATGAAGCTGAGCCAGGCATATTATGTATGAACAAAAGTGGGAATTGAAATGTGCTCAGCTCAAGGAAAAAGGAGAGGAAAAAATTCACTTCCTCGAACTTCACACTTCAATTGGAATTTTGGAACTTGGAACTTGGAAGTTCGACTTCAAGTTGTAGATTCCGATTCCGAAGTTATTAGAGTTCTATCTGGTGCTTACTAATTTGGATTGTTTATCGTAGATTTTGGCTAAGTCATACCATCATAGAGATAGAGCTCTTGATTGTTCAATTTGCCTGCAAACATGCCAGATTCACCAAATACTTCGTCAGGACCTGGCGCTGGTACTGGTACTGCTGGTCCACGTCCTGGCACTGGTGCTACTCCAATTCCTACATTTATGCTCCCACCACCACCTCCATTAGTTTCAATTATTTTAAATGAACCTGAAGCTCCTGTTCCTAATGTCATTCCTATTCCTAAAATCCTTGCCAACAAATCCTTATCAATTTCAGATTCTGAGCTAGTTATGAAAACAAACAAACTCTCCAATTCCCCTGGTGCTGGCGCTGGGGGTTTTCTGGGCAATGATCTAATGCCAGTACGTTCAGAGTTTCGACGTAAGTTTATCAAAATTCAATCAAGGACAAGGTCAAATGCTAAATTTGGTATTGCTTTGCGTTTCCAGTGCAGAAGTCTACCCTTCTACCCGAAGACCGTGGACGTCCTATGATTGATTGGATTCGTAAACAGCGGACATTCCAAAACGAAATGGATGATAGAACTAGTGAAATTGGACCAGATGAATTGAAATTACACCATAAAAGATCCGATTGTTGGATAGCACTCCGTGGAAGGGTTTATGATATTACTAGTTATGTTTCATTTCATCCTGGTGGTGTACCTGAAATTATGAAAGGAGCTGGAATTGATGGAACTGCATTGTTTAATTCTGTAGGTTGATATTGACAATGGATTTACTAGGTTTAGTTCTAATATTTCAAAGCTAAGTTATTATATCTGTTATTTATAGATTCATCGTTACGTCAATTTTGAGCAAATTCTTAAAGGAACACAAGTTGGTATTTATGTTCCTGATAAAATTGGGGTCCGTGAACACGTTTCCAGTTCAAATGGAGAAATTCAGTTGGATTCAACACCAGTCATAGAAGTTGAAAAAAGTAAGACTTCCTGTTTTGGGATTTGTAAGTTTCCGAGTTGTAAGCGTAAGTCATTGCTAGTGTAATTGTACTCGAATACGCAAAGTTTTCAATTGATAACATAATATTTATTACTTGATGCAGATTCTGATAACTTGGCCCTCTTGCCAAAAACAAAATTTTCAGAAGATGACAAAACAATATATTATAAGGTTAGGAATAATGATCTAAGGAATTCATATGAACAAGTTGCTTATTCTGACTGCATGTTTGTTCTAGGTTGAAATGAAAGGGTACAGAAATTCAGAAGATAACTGGACTGCTGGAATAATTGCTCATGAGTTCCTAGTCCTCAAAGTATTTACAACCCCACCGGAAATGTGGATAGCACAATTTAAACTACGTGAGAAATTAATACAAGATAGGATAGAACTGAAGTTTTCAAGCTGTGCTAAGAAAGGTTGTGTTAAGTTTTCTAAACCCAAAGCATGTAAGCCTGTGTATTTTGGTTTCTTCTATCTTTTTTCTTGTCGAAATTCAAAACCTGGATAATTGATTTGCGATCTTATTGCAGTGGAATGGAAAACGATAGGAGAATCCCTGAGCCCAAGCAACGTGATAGAAGATTCCAGGAGAACGGTTGATAATATGCATGATTGTAAAATAGTGGAAAGGTATGTCATCAAGGATTTTGTAGATGAAATTCTGTATTACTTGACCACTACACGTAACCACTTCTGTCATTTTTCAGGAAGGAAATTGCACACAATATGTACTACTTTTTAATTGAGCTTCCTCAATCAGTAAGAATTGGCGTACCGGTTGGATCCGATGTTAAATTTTGCATACAAGGTTAGCAAAATCACAAAGTTCAAAAATTGAGTTTCGTAATGCGACACACTCACGAAGTTTATTTTCTACCAATTTCATAGATTCCAGAAGAAAATATACCCCAATCTGTCGTCTATTTTCGAACTCGAAGAATTCCTCTTCAAATCCTACGAATCACCAATATATACATTTTATAATCAAAGTTTACGAAGACGGTGAATTAACACCCAAACTGCGTGATTTGCCCATTGGTGAAAATAATACTCTAACAATTGGAAACCCAGCTTCAGTATTCAATACGGATTTCCTTCATGGTTCAAAAACATATTTTCTTTTTGCTGGGGGTTCTGGGATTACTCCATACTTTCGAATCATCCAATACTACCTAGATCACAATGTGGCCCTTGGAGTAGATCATATAGTTTTATTATACTGGTCTAGAGAAGAAAGGGAAGTTGTCCACAAAAGTGATTTTGAGAATTTAGCAAAGAAAACTCCGTGGTTTTATTTTTATCCAATATTAACTCAAGAGAAATCTACGTCATGGAAAGGTCATAGGGGAAGAATATCAGTGGAACTTATGAATTCTTTATTTAAACAACTAAAATTAGCAACAGCTAAGAATAAGAAATCTATGAGGTTCCTCACATGTGGAACAGATGGATTTAATTGTTCAGTTTCTGAGTAAGTTCCAAATGCGATTCAATTGGTGAAGCTTTAAATATTCCATAAATATTCTTAATTGTTTTCAGTACGCTCGAAACCCTTGGATTTTCGCCGGAAAGTATATTTGTATTTCTTGGATAGAAAAGTTTATTTTTATAATTTGAATCAAAATTCGCAAGAAACATACAACCGCAGTATTTTATTTTATAACATAACGAACACAATTGGTGCTAGTCGAACAAATATTAACGTTTAATTTCAAAATGATAACGAAACACAGTCACCGTCTTTACAAATCTGTAATAAAAGCAAACATGCTGATTACTCGCCAAATTAAGCCAATTGACTTGGATTTACCATATTTTCTCCACATGAACTCCCTTCTCCAGGAATACGATTCATTGTGTAAATCAAATAACTTCCTGGCACTGCTCCTTCTCCCTTATAAGGAACCCTGCATTTAAGATTTAAACATAATTCTTGAGGAGATCTACCCTCAGTTTCAACCATGGTATCAAGTCGATTTAAATGCTTTTGACACTGAGCAGTCATGTTAAGTCTATCTCCAGGATTTTCGTTGGATAAAATTAATGAATCAGGGGATTGAAATTCAGTAACGCAAGATCCACTCTGGGACTGAATAAAACTTTTCATTTGGTTTTGTGTGCATTCTGAAAAGTAAAATTTGTTTTTCGTTCCGTAACCCAAGTAGGACATAATATAACCTTGGTACCATGGACAACTTGTAGAACCTGGAAGGTCTCCATCTGAAATGCGAATACAATTGCATTAGCCGATTATGCTCTAGAATCCGTTCATGTAAATAATATACCATGCGGTGAATTGAGACTATGTGCAAGTTCATGACTAGCTGTCATCACTCCATCCCAAAAACCTCCGTGATCCGCGTTAACAGAAACTCCAAGAAAACGATTTCCATTAGACCAACATGCTCCAGCCAAATAAGCTAAACCACCTACTCCATTAACATAACCACCTTTACCATCTTTCATTTTAAACGCTTCACCGCTGATTAGAGAAACAATATCAAACGGAGGAAGAAATGCTTGACTTGCATATACCCACTGGCTTAATTTGTCCAGAACCTATTAAGTTAGCTAAATCTAAATTGAGTGTGTCTATAAATCTATAAATCTCTTTGAAACTCACAATTCCAATATCATATCCAGTCCCATCAGAAACCATTCCTTGCTCAAAGAATGATTGAACTTCTCTGCTCTGTAAAAGAAATATGGTAATGAATTGAATATTGTCATATACTCTTTATAACGTTCATTGTCATTACATTGAACGCAAGAACTCCACTAACTGTTACGGTGATTTTTGGATCTTGAATAGTTGCAAATCTGCTATTTACTGCATGATAAAATACTGACAAGTAATCATTCATGGCAGCAGAATCTCCATTGAATAACATATAATTAGCATAGTCGAGTAAAACTAAAACTTCAGGCTCTCCAACTACTGGACCGATATTGCTTTTTTGCCGTTTCATTATCAACCCTGCCTCAGAAGTCTTTCGACCAAGATCAATGAAATCATGAACTGGAGTATCTGTATTTGAAATGCGGATTTTTTGATAAGGTTGCTGAGGGTTTAGGCGAGTTCGTGTTATTAGGTTTTCGGAAGTTGACAATGGAGTAACATCTTTGAGTTCAATAACACCGTTTTGACTTAAGCCCATTTCAAGAAACTTAAATTGTGGAGAAAGTACTGTTTTTTCTGAAATTCATGTGCATAATGATAAAATAATATGAATTACTCAGAAGCATTATTTGAACCCTCAATAATTTTTACCTTGTTTGAAGGAATAATCAAAGCTTATATTTTGATTAATTATTGCAATTCCTTCAACTTGCGACACAATAAACGGCATAAATATGGCAATGCAGAAACAAAGTAAGGCCTGCATTTTTAATAAAAGAACACTTTATTAATTAATTCAACAATAGATTCTGTCTATCGGTTTGCACGAGTTGTGCGTAATTATGCGTGCATACCGATATTTATAACTTCAGAGCGTCCCAGAACATAGACATAATTTATTGAAAGACATCTGTAAAGAGCTAATTATAATTTGCGAATCGAATTACCCAAATAAAATTGACATTTTACTATTTTTTCATAAATTTAAATTGCCTTTAATTTAATTTCAAACATGTTTAATGTCATTAATATGATGAATTTTGCAAATAGATCAATTTATTATATTTTATGGTTGTTCTGAAATAGGGTGTGATAAATTATGAACACTGCTGCTATTTTGTACTAGATCAAATTAAATGTAAGAGTAAATATAGAGAATGAGAAGAGAGAAAGATTTGATCATGTATGGACTTCCAGAAATCATTCTTCATCATTAGTTGTGGTTTCATCAATACATTCACCATCTTTGCATATCTACACCCATCAAAATTTATGTCGATTAACAAATAAATATATGTAATATAAACATAATTTAATGTTCGTACTTTACCATATTTGTTCCACATGAACTGCTGTCTCCAGGAATGCGATTCAATGTATAAATCATCCAGCTATTGTCACCAGTTGGAACTCGGCATTTAAGATTTCTGCACATATCTTGTGGCGTACGATCCTCTGTTTCAACAACAGCGTCGGCACTGTTCAAATGTTTTTGGCATTGGGCAGACATATCTAATCTGTTTCCAGGATTGTCACTGGAAAGAGTCCATTGAGTTTTTGCTTGGTTGGACTTAACACAAGCACCTTGAGTTGAACTAATAAATGTTTTCATAAGGTTTTGACTACATGATGAAAAGTAAAATTTATTTTTGTTTCCCCATCCTTCATAAGACATAATGTAGCCCGTTGACCATGGACAATCAGTAGCTCCAGGATCACCGTCTATCATTAAATATATTTGAAAAATGCTGAGATTTTGGTTAAATTAAGAAAATTACCATGTGGTGCATTGAGATTATGTGCAAGTTCATGACTTGCTGTCATAACGCCATTCCAGAAACCTCCCTTGTCAGCATTGACTGATGTTCCAAGATACCGAGTATTTGAATAAGTCCAACAAGCTCCACCGAGATATGCAAGGCCAGCGATTCCAGAAACATAATTTCCGCTTGAATCCTTTGTTTTAAATTCTTCTCCGCTCAATAGAGCAGCAACATCATGCTTGGGTAGTGTTGCTTTATTTTTGTATACCCAATAACTCAATTTGTCTAAAACCTGTAGTTGAGGAAAGTATTTAATGAATGTATTACGTGGTGAAAATCGACTTTTACTAACCGCATTCATATCATATGCACTTCCATCTGGAATTTTGCTTTCTCCCATAAATGGTTGAGCTGCTCGGCTCTATTAGTTTAATTAAATATTCAAGATATTTTTTTTAATTAAGTTTGAATAAATAGTATTCAGGGATATTTTTTTTAATCGCAACGCTGCATGGTAAAAACTCACGTTAAATGAAAATACTCCAGTGACTGTAGCTGTTATTTTTGGATCGGCAAACGTGTCATATCGATTATTAATAGCATGATAAAACACCGAGAGATAATCATTGATCGAGTTTGTATCCCCATTAAAGGTTCGATAATTTGCGTAATCAAAAAGAACCAATACTTCTGGTTGTGCTGTGATAGCTTGACGTGTCATTAAAGCATCGGAATCGGTGATATTTCTACCAAGATCAACTGTAATAGAGAAAGTTTAAACGTTAGTAAACTCTTTGCCTATGTATAATATATATATGTAAATCTTACTATAGTCATTTGCTCGAAGATTGTGTGAAGATATTTCTCGGTTAATTGGCTCAGTCAGAGTTAAAATGTGTTTGTTTTCTGAATGATGATTGATTTCATGTCCATCAATGTATCCATTCTATTAATGATTAGATTCATCATTTTTGCACTTTTACTTTAATTTTAAGCAATTGTGCTGACTTACAACTCGATAATTTCCAGTCGCTTCATCCTTATGTATATTGACAAGTGCTTGGGGTCCTGAAGCTGAACCAGAAGTCAAATATAAATGTTGTTCCGCTTTCAATAAGTTTTCTGGAGTTGGAGTCTTGTCGTGAATTTCCGTTACACCATCTTCGTTTACTTCCATTACCAGAAATTTGAATTCGGGTGAAAAAATTGAATTTCCTATATGACGATAGGATAAATTAATCGAGGATTAACAATTAACTCGTAAAACAGTATTAAAATGCTTTACCTGGCTTCTTAAGATTTAAATGGTAGTCTTCGTTCCCCGTTGAAACCTTGAGTTGAAATCCATTGCTTTCACTTGGAACTGCATTCACTGTTGCAATTTTCGTAGCCTTAATTGATCCACCTTGAACTTCTAAAAAGCCAAGTAGAACAACTAACAAGCTAACTTTGCACATTTTAATGAAGATTAATGTTTTACTGCTGGTCCTGGCTCAATAAAAGTATATTGATAAGTAAAGTAAAAGCCAACATTTTTGATATTTATAAGAACTTTTAACAAATGAAAATGATTTACATATTTAAACAACTGCGAACTGAAGATTAATTTTAGTTATTTTTGACAGAGTTTTTGGTATAAGTCAATTTATTGATTTTTATATTCAGGGTCTAGCATCAATTTTACATCTGCAAAAATCATCATTTTTCTTGTTTAATTGTAAATTGACTTTTGAGTATAAATTTGGAAGGTAAAGGTCACCAATTTATGGTTTATGGCATTCTAGTTTTTGGAAGTCATTATATATAAATTTTGGATTCTTAAACTGTAAATCATGTGTCATATGCCGGATGAAATCAATCAATAATCATTTGCTTACTTAGCCTACATTACCATCGGCGAAGCAAAATTATGGTTTGGCCAAATGATGAGAAGTGAAAACCATCAATTTGGTCAGATTGTTTTATAAAAACAGGAATATGTTTCTGACAGGCTTTATTATTTAAAAAAAAATATGATCTGTCAGCCCATTTTACGTTTTCTTAACTCTTAAAATTAACTCTTACTACAGCCAAAATACTTGTAACGATTATAGATAAGTTTGATTGTGTTGTATCGTATTACATTAAAATATAAAATGCACCTTTAATAAGGTTTCTCGATAATATCTAAATCTAACAGTCTAATGTATAAGGAAGAATGAGAAACATCTAAACTATATTTTCAATTCAAGTTAAACTGCTCTATTGGTAATAGTAAAACTGATCAATTGTTGCTAAATGCTTTCTTGTCCGTGTCAGTGAACATGTCTCAAGGAGTGCTGGACAAGGAGTTTTCATATAATTTTCAATTCAGCAATCAAATTATTTTCGTATTTATTAGGGCATATTCGGCATTGGTTTAAGATCTGATTTTTTTTAATTTATAACTTATGCATTTATTTATTTACAATCCCTAAATTAATGTGTAATTGAAAACATTTAAAAGTGATGCCTATTACATAAAAAATTAATTTCACTCAATAATTAGGGTTAAAAATGTCTTATAATAGTAAATAGCTGTCAAAATGGACTATAGTGAATGAAGAGAGAAAGAGTTGATCCGGTATAGAGCTTATTTACCAGTTGCGGTTTTGGCAATACATTCTCCATCTTTGCATATCTAAACCAATGTATAATTTATATTGGTTAATAAATAAGTACATAAAAAAATAGTTTAATGTTAGGTTTTACCATATTTGTTCCACACGGACTGCTATCTCCAGGAATACGATTCATTGTATAAATCATATAGCCATTGGTGCCATATGGAACTCTACATTTTAGATTTCTGCACATTTCTTGTGGTGTACGATTAGCTGTTTCAACAACGGCATCGGTACGGTCCAAATGTTTTTTGCATTGGGCAGTCATATCTAATCTGTCTCCGGGATTTTGACTGGACAGAGTCCATCGACTTGTTGCCTGGTATGACTTAACACAAGCACCTTGAGTAGAACTAATAAATGTTTTCATAAGGCTTTGACTGCACGATGAAAAGTAAAATTTATTTTTGTTTCCCCATCCTTCGTAAGACATAATGTAACCAGTTGACCATGGACAAGCAGTAGCTCCAGAGTCACCGTCTATCATCAAACATAGTTTAAAAAATGCTTTGATTTCGGTTAAATTAAGAAAATTACCATGTGGTGCATTGAGATTATGTGCAAGTTCATGACTAGCTGTCATAACTCCGTTCCAGAAGCCTCCTTTGTCAGCATTGACTGATGTTCCAAGATATCGGGTATTTGAATATGTCCAGCATGCACCGCCGAGATATGCTAGACCTGCTATTCCAGAAACATAATTTCCGCTTGAATCCTTTGCTTTAAATGCTTCACCGCTTAATAGAGAAGCAACATCATGTTTGGGTAGTGTTGCTTTATTTTTATAAACCCAAAAGCTCAATTTTTCCAAAACCTATAAATGAGGAAAGTGTTAAGTGGAAGCCATGCGTGGTGAAAGTAACTTTCACTAACCGTGTTCATATCATATGCACTTCCATCTGGAATTTTACTTTCTTCCATAAATGGTTGAGCTGCTCGGCTCTATTAGTTTAATTACAAAATTAAATCCCATTTATACTTATGCCTAATATAACAAACTCACATTGAATGAGAATACTCCAGTAACTGTGGCTGTTATTTTTGGATCTGTAAATGTGTCGTATCGATTATTAATAGCATGATAGAACACGGATAGATAATCAGTGATCGAGTTTGCGTTTCCGCTGAAGGTTTGATAATTTGCGTAATCGAACAGAACCAAGACTTCGGGTTGCCCTGTGACAGCTTGACGTGTCATTAAAGCATCAGATTCGGTGATATTTCTCCCAAGATCAACTGCAAAAGTGAATTGAAAAGTTTAGAATTTTACACATTAACGTTCAAGTACACATATGTAAACCTTACTATAGTCATTTGCTCGAAGATTGGGGGTTGAAACTTCTCTGTTAATTGGCTCGGTCAGGGTTAAAATATGCTTATCTTCTGAATGATGGTTGATTTCATGTCCATCAATATATCCATTCTACCAATTATTAAATTCATAAGGACTTAAATTGAATTTTCGTATGACAATAATAATGAGATGACTTACAACTCGATAATTTTCAGTCGATTCATCCTTATGTATATTGACCAGTGCTTGGGGTCCTGAAGCCGAACCAGAAGTCAAATATAAATGTTGTTCAGCTTTGAACAATTCTTCTGGAGTTGGAGTTTTATCGTGAATTTCCGTAACTCCATTCTCGTTTACTTCCATTACCAAGAATTTAAAATCCGGTGAAAAAATTGAATTTCCTATAGGAATACAAAAATTTTATTGAGATAATGTTTTTTTGTGGTTAGTTTTTTAGTGCTTTACCAGGTTTCTTAAGATTTAAATGGTAATCCTCGCTTCCTGTTGAAACCTTCAGTTGGAATCCATTGCTTTCACTTGGAAATGCATTCACTGTTGCAATTTTGGTAGCCTTAATTGATCCACCTTGAACTTCTAAAAAGCCAAGTAGAACAACTACAAAGCTAACTTTGTACATTATAATTATGTTTAATGTTTGACTCCTGGTCCTGGCTCAATAAAGGATATGTTAATAAGTAAAGCAAAAGCCAACATTATTTGATATTTATAAGAACTTTTAACAAATGAAAATGATTTATGTATTTTAACAACTGCGAATGGGAGATGACGTTTTTTTTTTTTTTACAAAAGCTTTAGTATTAGTTAATTTATTGCTGCTTCTATTCAGGGTCCAGCATCAATTATGACATAAACAAAATCATCATTCTTCTTGTTTAATTGTAAACTTACAGTCACGTGGAAATTTGCAAGGTAATAGGTGCAAATTTATGGTTCATGGGAATGTTAATTTCTGGAAGTCATTATTTAATATTTCTGAATTCTTTGGAACTTGGAAATAAATTAGCTGTCATGAGCCAGATGAAACTGATGATTAAACATTAATAGATGGTTAAGTTACACTATTCTTAGGCAATTCCATCGGTAAACCAAAAATAAATTTGCCAACATGTAAAACGTGGATCCAAATAAAAAAAAGTAAAAATTCCAATTTGATCGGGTTATTTATAGAAAGTAGGAAAAACGTCAGGATTCCCCAATTATATTCTAAAATAATTATCAGTCTGTCCATATACGTTTTCTCAGCTTTTCAAAAGAGCTCCTATTATAGACCAAGTACATTGGATTTTTATGGATAACAATGATTCTTGAATATATTAAGTCTTACAGAGCAATATTGCTAATGAAATTGTTGGAATGAGAAACATGTATACCTAAATTAACTGGTACCGGAGAATGATTTTAGATGTTCATCATGTAACTTTTAGTCTGAACTTACTACGATTTATTAGTGCATTTTAGTTATAGTAAAGTAACATTTAGAATTTTAACTTCGTTTAAATTCGAAACAGGAAGTTAACTTCTAGTTCAAATGTCTAAAAACTAATATTATTTCAACTAAAAGAATTGAAAATTGCTATCAATTAGAATTATTAAAATTGGATTAAGGTTTTTGGTTTAAAAATGACAGAATTAACATCCTGAATTACAAGAGAAAGTTGATTCGGTATAGTCTTCAGCTATGTGGGTTTGGCAATGCATTCCCAATTTTTGCAGATCTAAACCAATGTATAATAATTTGTAGAGATAAAGCAATACGTACAGCACAAATGAGTTTATTTCTAGGATTTTACCATATTTGTTCCACAAGGACTGTTATCCATAGCCATGCGATTCATTGTCCAAATCAAATAGCCATTATTGGTACCATTTGGAACTCGGCATTTAAGATTTGTGCACATATCTTGTGTAGCTGTTTCCGCAACAGCATCAGTGCGATTCAAATATTTTTGACATTGAGCACTCATATTTAATCTGTCTCCAGGACTGTCACTGAAAAGAGTGAATTGTCCAGTTGCCTGGTATGACTTAACACAAGCACCTTGAGTGGAACTAATAAATGTTTTCATAAGACTTTTACTGCATGTTGAAAAGTAAAATTTAGTTTTATTTCCCCATCCTTCATAAGACATTATGTAGCCATTTGACCATGGGCAAGGACTAGCTCCAGAATCACCATCTATTATTTAACATAATTGAAAAAAAAATGGCGACTATTTTTGTAAATTAATAGAAATACCATACCGTGTGGAGCATTTAGATTATGTGCAAGTTCATGGGTAGCTGTCAAAACACCATCCCAAAAACCTCCCTTGTCAACATTGACTGATGCTCCAAAATACCGTTTGGTGTTTGAGTTAGTCAAACATGCACCACCTAAATAGGCTTTTCCAGCGGGTCCAGGAACATAATTTCCGCTTGAGTCCGTTTTCTTAAATTCTTCAGCGCTCAATAGAGCTGCAACATCATACTTGGGTAGCGTTGCATTGTTTTGGTAAACCCAATAGCTTAGTTTTTCTAAAACCTATAAACGAGGAGAGCGTTTAGAGAGCCTCGTGGTGAAAATGAACTTTCACTAACCAAACCCATATCATATGCACTTCCATCTGGAATTTTGCTTTCTTCCAAAAATGGTTGGGCTGCTCGGCTCTATTATTGCAATTACAAAATTGAATCTTATTTACATTTATCCTTGCGTTTAACAAACTTACGTTGAATGAAAACACCCCAGTGACCGTTGCTGTTATTTTCGGATCTGTAAGTGTATCGAATCGATTATTAATAGCATGATAAAACACGGATATATAATCATTGATCGAGTTTGTATCTCCATTAAAGGTTTGATAATTTGCGTAATCAAAGAGAACCAAGATTTCTGGTTGTGCTGTGATAGCTGTACGTGTCATTAAAGCATTGGATGCGGTGATATTTCTACCGAGATCAACTAAAATTTCGAGTTTAAAAATTTGAAACATTAGCAAGCTCTTGGGATATGCTTATAGTAAGCTTACTGTAGTCATCTGCTCCAAGACTGGGTGCCGATATTTCTCGGTTAATTGGCTCAGTCGGGGTTAAAATATGCTTGTCTTCTGAATGATGGTTGATTTTATGTCCATCAATATATCCATTCTATCAGTGATTAAAATTATATAAACTTCTTGAATTTTTAAAGAAGTAATTGATGAGATGACTTACAACTCGATAATTTCCAGACTCTTCATCCTTATGAATATTGACTAATGCTTGGGGTCCTGAAGCCGAACCAGAAGTCAAATATAAATGTTGCTCTGCTTTCAATAATTCTTCTGGAGTTGGTGTTTTATCGTGAATTTCCGTTACTCCATCGCCGTTTACTCGCGTTTCCAAGAATTTAAATCCCGGTGAAAAAATTGAATTTCCTATAGGATGACAAAAGTTACACAAAATAAATTGATGTAGATAAATTTGTAATTGTATGGTTAGAAATGCTTTACCTGGTTTCTTAAGATTTAAGTGATAATCTTCGCCTCCTGTTGAAACCCTGAGTTTAAATCCATTGCTTTCACTTGGAATCGCATGCACTGTTGCAATTTTAGTAGCTTTAATTGATCCACCTTGAACTTCTAAAAAGCCAAGTAGAATAACTAAAAAGCTAACTTTATGCATCATAATTATGTTTAATATTTGACTCCAGGTACTGGCTCAAGAATATGTTGAGAAGTGAAGTAAAAGCCAACATTTTTGATATTTATATGAACTTTAACAAATGAAAATTTTTATGTATTTTAACAACTGCGAATTTGAAATTTTACTTAATTTGTCAAATTTTCTTAGTATTGATAAAGTTATTG
>JAQGCY010000381.1:0-18653 GCA_034700645.1 Xenylla mediterranea | reverse complement strand
ACATTTATAAACAATTTCAAGTGATTCATCATATTGTCTTGAAAATCCCAATGGTAAACTTAAAAGAATTGAATAAAGCCAAATCCAACAAATTTTTCTTAGTGTCCATGAGGAATTTGATTTGTATAATTTAGGATGACGTATACTTTTTCCACGATCAACGCTGATGCTCATAAACGTAAATGCAACAAGTGGAACCGGTAATCCTGGAAAAGGTTGTGACAAAAAAATAAGGCATTAGTTTCCAATTATTAGTATACCGTTGATATTTATAAGCCCATTTTAATTTATATGAGCTTGTGAAACCTGCGTGTAATGATTTGAACAAGAAGAAACCATTGTTAACTTAGTGATGCTACTGCTTAAAATGCAAAATTTGTCATTCTAATTGGCATTTTATCTGTAAAAAGTAACCTTACTGTCAAATATTGCTAACAGTCCACAAATTGTTGTTCCATAAACTAAAATCCCAATGGAGTCTTCTGTTTTCTCATAAACTCTTAGGCAAGCAGATAGAGCAAAGTATATTGAACAAATTGATAAATTTCCAAGTAAAATGCTTGTTGGTCTGAAAAAAAAAATTTCACATACTTACAATAAATACTTGGAACACTTTAATCAACTATAATTAGCTTATTGACTACTTAAGGATATTTATTAGGAAAAACATAGTCCACTTACATCGCCTTTGACGAAAACGTGCATTATGTATTCAGCAAAGTAAAGTAAAAGTAAAAGTAATCTACGCAATAGTATTATCATTTTTACATACAATTTGTATTTGTTCAACTTTTTTGATAAAAACGAAAACTTTTGAAAACTAATGTAAGTCTAGACTCTGCGTGTCTACGTCCGTAGAATTTGCATAACAATGACGATAATGATAATCAACATATAATAATATGAGCAGAAAAACTTAAAATTTCATTTTCTTATGATTATGGAAAAGGAAAAAGTTTACATAATCCATTTTGATTGAAACGACACAAACACATCGTTCAGACTCAGAATTGTTGACAGCTTTTCAATAATTTTTGCATAGCTTAAGAATTTTGTTCATGTAATGTAATAGCAATTTCCAAAACCAACCTACCTTTGATATTTTTTCTTACAACAAATTGTTGAGAGTAATACAATATTTGCCAAACATCCAATACAAGATATTGTTGTAAAAATTACTAGAGTTGTATTTGATTCAAGTTCAGGTAAATTTGGGATTTCTCCAGCACTTGGTGTAGAATTTTGTTTTTCTAATGTACGTGAGACTTGTTGTTTAACTAAAAACATTTTGAAACAAAGTCGACTATTTTTTTTTAGCTTGAATTGGAACTTGGAACACTAAAGCACTACTATATCTCCAAAAAAAAATGAGGTGTCCGTTTGAAATCCCGCTTGAAAAAAATACTTCTTTACGGACTGTACTGACCAGCAAACTCAGCGGCACAATGATGCTTTGCTCATAAATCTGCCAGCCGCCGCTTTGTTTGTCCGTAAAACAGTATTTTTTTCAAGCTGGATTTCCAACGGACACCTCAATTTTTTTTGGAGATATAGTATTTTCACTTATCTGCCGGGCAGGGCAATCGAAATAAAATTTTAAGGTAGGTAAGATTAGAAATATGTAGTTCGTAATTAAATTTTGTACACCAATGTACTATCCTTAATTTTTGTGCGTCATATGAAACGCGGCTGTTATTATTTCATCAAGTTCGAAAACCTACAAATAAACTATACTAAACTACACTAACAGACAACTAAACTTCACCAAATTTCTGAAATATTTCCTTTTTATTTTGTATTGTGAGAAATTGGAAATTTATTGTACAGTAGAACAAAGATGATCAGAGAAAATTGGATGGAGTACTTTCTTCCTCTGCTTTCAGAAATGAACTGACATGGAAAATTCTATGGAGAAAGTTTTGAAGAAGATGAATTGAATTTTGAATTTGAGTTTCTGGATTGGATTGGATCTCTTCAATTTTCGTGTAGTTGAGTGAGAGTTGAGTTGGAATGACTGAAGTGAAGTGAAAGACAAGGCAAAGCAATAACACAGTTTTCTTTTCTATTTATTGCCTTATATTATGTAAGTCGTAATTGCACAGAGAGCAATTCAAGATTCAACTACTTACTTTTACTTATGAGGGTTTACTTTTCTGTACTTTCACTTTACTTTCTTTGCCCTACAGTTCTTCTTACATAAACTGAATTGACTTTGCCTTTGTTTTTGTGTATCAAAACTTTGACTTGACTTCTATGTTCCATGTTTCAAGTTCTTTCATTTAACGTACATAATGCATACAAAATCATACAATACAAAACATTTTCTTCCACTTGATTTCTTAAACAAAAGGTAAACTGAAATCTTACATATTCGACACGGAAAGGATGAATCAGAATCAATTTTTTCAGCTACGTTTACGTAAAGGCAGAGAGAAAGACATTTTATGTAATTAAGTTACCTCACGTTTCTACCTACCATCCTTAGAACCAATAATAGCATATAGTACTAGGCTTCGCTTATCTACTTTCCAATTTCAATTCCGACCTATATAATCAAGTAATCTTTGTCCCATTTTGAAAGGAAATTGGTTGAGAAAATCGGTTTTTGTATTTCGTATTTGGGATTGTGTTGTTTTTCTTTAGCCTTTTAAAATTATAAGGAACAACTTCTCAAGAATCAAACTTATATAAAACCCCAGTCCGTTCGTCGTGTGGTGCCACTTTGTTGATTTTTGGAACTTTGCGTTTCCATAGCAACAAGCCTCAATATGGTCAAATGACTATATTTTGAGTTTGGAATTGTTTGAAAATTGATAAATACGAAATCCGGGTGCGAGCGAAGCGAGCCTCAACTAGAACCCGGCCGAGCTTTGCCGTCAACCTATAACAAAGATGCAAAGCGAGCTTTGCCGGGTTCTAGTTGAGTCTAATAATAAAGAGCACAAGATACAAAGGAATTCTTTGCCTTTTTTGCCTGAGTGTCTTTTCACGAAACAAAAGGAACTGAAATTAAAATTAATGTTGATTCTAAGGACCCGCTTTAATCATTTCGTGCAATGCCTTTAAATTCAACTATTAGAATTGCAACATTACCGTGACTATTCATTTAGCATTGATAAGATAAGCAATTGAATAATGGAAACAGTGTACAAATTAAAAATATATTTACTCTTAAACTCATTCGTTATATACTGGCAGAGCAGATGCTTGATTTAATTCTAATTTTAAAGCAATCATAGAAATCGAAGCAAAAAGCCACTTGCCTATTTGAAGATAAAAATGTATATTATGCAGGCAAACATTGTGGAATCTAGATGAGTACCGGTGCTCATGGATGCAACATGAAAATTGCAGAACTTCACGATGTAGAAATTTATCAAATTATTACAATTACTCTTATTTTAAAACAATAAAACTGTACCTAAAATATGTCTATAATTTTCACAAGAATTTTTCTTACACTTAAATAACTGAAAACACATATTGTCGATCATTATCTAAGATAATGAAATAAACATTAGCTATTAATTAGTTGTAGAAATCAGTAACAGGCGTTAAGATAAAGAAAAACAATGCAATCATGTGTAGTGCTGGATATTGAATAAATTCAAGTGAAAAAATATCTGTCGATAACAAATATTGAAACCTAATTACGTGTAATTAAGATAATTTTTCGTCGTCTTATTAATTTATGTAAACTGATGTCTGTTTACTTACACTAAAATTAATATAAATAAAATTACAAAGACTAATGAGAAATTCTAAAAAATTTAAATTGGTTTCAACTTCAAGCTCCCTATGCAGCTCTTTGTATATTTATTTAGTTATTATAAAACTGTAAAAGAAGAAGAAGAACACAAGAAGAATGTATCGATTCAAGTTTCAAAGCATTTTGAAGTTTGTTTTTCTAGAAACTTTACTTCATGCATCTTCATATCACATTCTTAAAGTCCAGAAAACTTAATAAAATTAGGTAGTTCTCTAAGATGAAGAAAGGAATTCATCCAATTTGTCCTTATTTTACGCCTTTTAGCTAAACTACAAACTAAGGTCAAAAAAGTTTAAAATTACATCAAAAGAAAATAAAAAGTTTTAAATTAAATTTCAATGATACCATCAAACAAAGTATTATTGCATGAAAACGAAAAGTCTGCTTTCTCTGGTTTTCTTTTACATTGTTTTCACTTTAATTTGGAAATGACATTAGATTTCAATTCCAAGCCTAGCATAATAACTCAAAGCTCAACAAAATGATCTTTAGAACTTGGAGTCCGTTTAGTGTAATAGTTTTTAATGATTAAATTTACCAAAATAATATTGTGTTCAGGTCTATTAAAACTGCTAAGCAATCTTATTTTTAGCATAATTTATTTGATCTCCACGATCGACCGAATTCGATTGCACTTTCATTAAATTTGAAAATATAAGCACACCAAAAACACAAAAATAAAGTTGAATTTATTGATTTACGTAAATGTAAATACATTGATACTGTTACAGTATATTGATTTTACAAGTACAGCGACGACAATCATAGTCTACTTCTGCAAAATCCTGATCTTATCAATTGGCTGAGCTGAACTCATTCGATAATTATGCTCGGAATTGCAGTTGCATTTTCAATTACAGTCTCCACCGTTAAATTTCCAATTATTGACGATGTTAAGGCATTGAATGAATTATTTGGATCTGAAATTGACATACCAATTACAACTCCATTAAATGTAACTGGACACCGGATTTTCTTACCAGTATCAAAAATTGAGTATGAAACACTGAATGGCGCCAACGTCTTTCTGACTCTCAATTCGCAAGCAATTGCTTCTAACTCTTCCGTAATTTGAAATAGAGCTGATTGTTGGTTTTTGAATTGCAAATCTATCAAAATAGAATTATATCGACATTACATTTTTGTATTGTTAACTATACGCATTTCTAAACGCTTGCTGTTGCTTCTTACTTTGTTTCACTGTTCCATTTTTGAATTTATAAAACCATTGATGCTCACTAAAAAACATGTAATTCCATTTCTTAAGATGAAATCGAACTTTGGAATTTGGTACAAGTTTAGCATTAGCATCTTTTTCCTTAAGATAAATTTTAACTGAGTTTTCTGGAGTTATGGATGAGAAGTCTTTATCAAGATCTGTAAAACGAGTGAAAACTTTTTAAAGTGGAAATTGAGCGAGATTTTTTGCTTTTGACTTACAAGTTTGTTCGGGCAAATCAGCAAATCCCATAATTTCATCTACTCCATCCTCATTGCACCGGATGTATCCAGTGCCCTTACTATGATAAATTTCACGACAATCTGTATTATAGTCACATCGAGTAAAGGATTTTTTCCGATAGCCTCGGCAATTATCGTACTAAAAATTCAGATTGTCAAAAATAGCAGTCTTAATACAGCTTAAGTGAATTGTTTAAGCGTTGCTTCCTTTACCTTGCTCAAACAACTTTTATTAATTTCACATTCAGCTTCCGTCTCACAATTTACAAATGACAATTTGCCTCGAGAGGATGCTTTTGTTTGACAATAAAATGATTTACTTGTTTCATTGTATTTAATTCCTGTGGTTACATTATCTGCTTCTGGAGCTGAAAAATTCCATCGCAAATGCAAAATTTAGATCACAAAAATGTGCAAAGACTGTCTTAATTTTGCTTGCTTACATATGATTTGATAAATCCAATTATGTAAAACTTGTCCATTGATTTCTGAAACACATTGAAACTCTCCAATATCCCCAACTGTTGGTTTCTCATCCACATAATTTGCAACATGTGTTTCCAATTCAGTTTGTTCCGTTTCAGATTCTAAAGCATCTTCCAACTCATCATTTAATTCATCTGTATAATGAACACTATCTTCTGGAATTTCACCATCTGGACCAATATCATCATAAACAGATTGTAATTGAGCATATGCAACTAATTTTATTACAACGGGCTCTTCGGCTTCACATGTTAAATTTAGTGGTGTTTCAGATGAGGAAAATATAATTGTTTCATTTGGATGAGCTTTTACGGCTAAAAAAAAAATCGGAGAAAATTTTACTTCAGTGAAATTTGACTTTCTCCAAATTTTGCGTACCTTTCTTTTCGATGACATTATAAATCAAATAATCCTTTTGCCCAATTGTACATTTATATTCACCAAATGCATAGTCCAAACTACTATTGTTTCCTCTTTTAAATGAAAGCGTAAATCCAGTTTTGGAATTGTACTTGACAATCTTTGGATTGACTTTTTCATAGTACCATTTTCCTCTCCATCTCTAAAAAAATTCATTGAACAACAATGGAATGCTTATTGTTATAAAATACAACAATGCAAACAAGCATAAGAATCGACTTACTCTGCTCTCAACTTTTTTATAAAGTGACACATATTTACTTGGATCTGTTGGAACGCATGGTAAATTTAGAATTAATTTATCTTTATTTTGTTGTGTAGTAGTAGTCGTATCATTGTTGGATTGTTGTTGTTGTTGTTGTGGATAGCGTTCAATTTGTAGAATTTTTCTTCTTGGTTTTGTATTTAGGAAATATGTGCCGTCTGTTCCTGTAACGAGATTAATTTAGAAGATTTTTGAAATGATGCGATTTTGAATCTACTGTTTGTATACTTTGTACTTACTTGGAAAATATAAATAAACTGATGTAAAAAATGTAGAATTTGCAGTGTCTTCACATACATATTTTCCAGTGTGATATGGTAATTTTTTGACATGATACCAATCACTGGGAAATAATAGCTCGGAGACAACTGTTCGATTGTTGATTAGTTTAACGGATTCTTGTACGAGATTTGGGCTCTAAAATAACATGTAAAAATTGCTTTAATAATTTTATAGTTAAGTCTGACGGAAACGAAATAACGTTGACCTTACTGTTGTACGATTGAATCAAATTGATACAATTTTTCTTAGATTTTCAAACGGCACCAAAGTATTTTACCAAAACTTAGAAAAAAATACTTACTCCTTCTCCATAATATTTCCATCCAATATTCATACTTGCATTTTGACTTTGACTTTGACTAGCTGCACTCTCACAAATAAGTATTGTTGCGGAATCCATATAATTTCGTACAACATACTCATTTTCTTTCTCATTAAATTTTGTATAACTAACAACAGATTTCTTTAGATTTAACACTTGTTTTAAACTAACTTTAGGATAAAGGCTAGGATCATAAAATTTTAGGCTAAAACTAAACAGTGGAAATATTATTATTATTACTAAGCCGAAATATGAATATTTTAATATTGAAATTAAATACATTATGATTGTTCGGACTATAGTATAGTAAAGTGTTGATTATGTTAAGAAATTACTTGATAAAAATTCAATGCATTGTTTCGTCGGACGTGAACTTTTGACTTCTGAGTCTGATTGTAAAATTGTAATTCTGACGGGATGCAAGTGCAAATGCAAAATCATTCGTTCATATAGAATTCAAGATGCAAATTTATTGTCACAATCACAAACTTCAACTTTAAAATTAAGGCAAGAATGAAGAATTAGAGAGAAAATTCCATCCGCTTGGCATAGTCTTATGTAACCTTAACCTGAACCTTTGTAGTTTTTGGCATTATTGACAGTTGTGCCAGTGCGTACAATATGTAAAACCAGTTTTAATAAGAAATTTCATTAAGCATTTTTACGAGAATGAACTTTAATAACTGTAAAAAAAAAAGTCATACTTCATCACTCTATACATTGTATCCTTGTGCTTTGTAATGTAATCGTAATGCAATATTGCTGACTTGTATGTAAAGCGACAGCAGCAATATTGTGAATTTTTATTTTATTTTGACGAGACAAATTGATGAATCACGATGGCTATGGCTTACACTAACTAATCAATCCTTCTCCTTAACAACTTAACTAGACTTTTTTAACAATTTATTTTCAACAAAGCCAACAAAAATTCATCTTAGTCAGATTAAAATTTTCTATAATTGGTTGTAATTTTTAGAAAACTAGAGTAGGCGTTTCGGTAAGCCTTGCAATGGACTGCACTACCATGGAGCCTAACTTACGAACCATGAAAAATCCTAGTTTATCCTTCCTCTTACTAAAGTTTATGAGTGGCATTTAGTTTTTAATTAAAGTAAAATTAAGTTCTTTTCTTGATTTTTTGCTTTGCCATCATATAACATATATATATCAGTTAAGTATTTAATTCTGTATAATAATTCAATCTGCATCGAGCATAGAAACACATATTACATACACAATGTGAATTGTATTCTCAATCAAAGATGAATTTTTTTCTTCTTCTTCTCATTGATCTTTGAGATGATGAACCCGATTGACCTACCGCCCAACACTCATTCAATAATAATAATAATAATCATATACACAAACACAACACAGACAAGACTAACACATTTCATTATGTTACATTACAATTATGCATACATAGAGAACAGATACATTGTTGATGTATTGGATTGGCCGATGAAGGAATGGAATTAGAATGAAAACGATCGATTGACTGATTGAACAATGAGGACGAACCAAGAATTCAATTAACCTTTTAAAAAGGAGAATCCCAGTGCTTATGCTTATGTTTTGCATTTGCTAAACTAATCATAACATAACGAAAAATATTATAAATGTTAAATCGAGATGGGGGGTTAGAATTTTTAAAAACTAAAATTAGAAACAAAAAAATAAAAATTTATCAAACGATGTACAAATGATTACGATATGAAAAAAAAATTCATGTCAATCATTCGCTCATGCATAAGTCAGTTGCACTGTACAAATTATAAATAATTTTTTACCTTATGATCCCATGATCTCATAACCTCTATTCTAATTTTACCCCTTGTTTTCTGGCTATAAATAAACAATAACCTTGAAAGTTTAGGAATCATTTAATAAATTGTTCCTTATGTGAAAACACAAGGAAACAATTGGCAACAATGAAGTCTTTTATTGTTGTGCATATGCTTATTGTTGTAATATTGTCTTTTATAACAATAAGTGTAAAGGGCCAAGATCAACAAATCCAATATCAAAATATACTTATTGATGGACCAGGAAATCATAATCAATTACCACAAGTAGCTGTTTATGATACAGTTTCTGGAAGCGGAAGCAGTGGTAGCGGTAGCGGAGTAAAGCTGCAGCATCAACAGCAGCAACACAGTAGCAGCGGCGGAATTGGAAATGTACAAGGAAAGCAATATTCACAATCAGTGTCTTCAGCGTCAGCAAACGCTGCATCTAGTGGATATCCGGTATGTTCAAACTTTCTCTTTGCTACTTTCTCCAATATCGTTTTCCTTGCAATTTTACTCCAATTGTGAATTTTCTTACAGTATTCCGATCCACCAAAATACAAAGCTCCACAATCAACCTATACCCAACCACAACAACCACAACAAAATTATAGTCCAGTAAAACAGCAGGAAGAATCTTATGCATATTATTATCAACATATGCCAATGCAACAACAACAATCGCAAAATCCCTATGGACAAGAACAACAACAACAACATGGATTATCACCTCATGGAGATAGTGACCTATTAGGTGGATTTGGTGATTTTGGTGGAGCTGGAGCACTTGGAGGAATTGGTGGACTTGGAGCTCTTGGAATAGCTGGCCTTGCAGCTTTGGCCAAAGGAGCTCTTGCAATAAAACCATTGTTAATTTTTGCACTATTGTTCCTACTTGCTCTACCACTTCTTATAATATTTTTGCCGATACCAATTATTACAATTGATCGTCCCGGATTAGCACCGGCACCGGCAAATCCAAGTATGCCTGTAATGGGACGAAGTGCAAGACAATTATTCAATTCAGCAATGACAACAATCCAAGAGAAATTTCTAGATTCTGAAGAATGTTTGGAAAGAATTATATGTAAAGTCCCATCTCTAACTGTTCCAAAAAAATATCAAAGTACTGCTGCATCTCTGTGGAATGAATATGGATCAAAATATATAAGTAATACAAGAATCCGACGGGGATTGGATGCATATTTCAATAACAATAGTGAAAGTACGAGCAATGTTAATAACAAAGAACAAGGCAAAAAGAAAATATCCAAATGTAATCAACAGTTCAAGTGTAACAATAAGTATTTATAAGAGTTAGTAGAAATTTAGACGCAAGAAAATTACAATGAGGCTAAATAAGTTCAATGACGAAAAAAAAATGACCAATTGACAACAACTAATTTAATTTATTTGTAAGACTGAAACAAAGACTGACTTGACTTGACAATTGACATACATGACACTGACAGTGACAAGACAACAACTAACAGAAACTGACTTAATTGGAAATCCTGGAACTTTTTGACACTGGAGACTGGACAATGACGGCTTAACGAATTTACGTACAAGATAAATAAACACAATGACGCTACAAACTGCGGATAATTGTAACTTCAGTAACAGAATGTAACAATTTGAGTCAACATTTAAAAGAATTATCATGTGGCGTTCTACCAGTAAAAACACAAAAAATTGCAATATAATATTACTTTCCACTACAAATGCAATCAATGCAAGTAAAATTATTTGAATTTTCAATTTTACATATTTTATGACAAATACAATACATAAATTATTTTAATTTAAAAACTCGGTGTAACTGCACTGCATATGCATGTTGGTGATTCGGTATCGGTTCAAATAATAAAAAGAATTGACAATTTATAATTAAAAAAAAACAATAATTGAATTAATTTTATGTCAATTTATATAAATTATGATACATTACTATTTACTAGTAATAGTAACGGATAAACCCTACTAATTGTAGTCCTTAATTTGTTAAAAAATCAAAAATCCTGTATTCAAACCAAATAAATCTGTATCAACAAAACTGATGGATATAGACCTATGCTTAAGTAACTGTTAAATATTTTATCGCTTTCACAAGCATCACTAAATGGCATTGGAGTAAATAAAACTTTACAACTTTTATTCCAAAACAATAATTATTCATATACATATGTAAAAATCAAATTAGCAAAAGTCAGGGTGTTTTTTTTTCTAATCTTCACTTCCACTTAAACCTTGAGTTAAAGTATTTCTACCAATTAAATCTGTGACTGGTCCTTCCCAATCCGCTTTATTCAAGCCATATACTTTAATAGTATTTTTATAATAATCTCCCAGAGCAGATTTAATAAGTGTAAGTAGACTTTCAAATATACGAGGAGCTGCAAATATTAAACAGTTGACACTTTAAAAGTGCGTTTAAATGCATACATGCCACAACTTACTGTTAATCAATAAAATATCACCAAATAATCGAGGATATTGTACTTCCCATATTTCTGCAGATTTAAGAATATCTGCTAAGCCTGTAAATTTTCAATACTCAAAATATCAGCCATTAATTTTCAGAACCAGTACGCAATATTTGATATATTTGAATACTTACACACAGCACAAGCATGAGTTCTCACACTATATCCAGACATATCAAAAACTTCAACTGCATTAGTTACATTCGGATTACCATTATTTGAGGATTCTATGACAGCAAAACTAATTTCATCAAATAATCTAATCATATGTCGAGTGAAAGGATTCTTTCGTTTAGATAATAGTTCGGCTTTTCGAATATCCCAAAGACCCAGATAACCAGTCAGAACTGTGATTTGGAAAAATTGAAGAATTCGAAATTTTGGTTAATGTTTTTCAAAATTTTCTGTCAATTTAATGTTAACTTACCTGGCCGTCCATCTTTGCTTTGAGTAATTCTGTAAGGTAGTACCCTACTGTAATTTCCGGTATTGTCTAAGTAATTGGAGTCTTTCAGTTCTAGTTTCCATTGAATATGCTGAAAAATGAGGTTGATTTTTTATATTCAATTATTCATTGACCTTATGCGGATGTAAGATATTGTTTCTTACATTTAGAAATTTTCCACGAGCCTTCTCCAAGTTATAGTTTGTCGCTGCGTAATAAATTCAAGAATTCACAAAATAAAAAATTGAACTTGAGATTGTGCTCAATTACTTACATCTTATCCATCGAACTAAATATGCATCATGGAGCATATATTCCTCAATTACATCGTTTTGAACTAACCGACGGAACTATTCATATAAGAATTTAAAAAAATATTTGAGATTTGCTTAAATCTTTGAAGTATCAGATGATTTACCTTTGGAATTATTTGTCTTTCATGTTCCGTATATCCAAGTTTCACGTCCTTAGATTCTGTCGGATTTACTATTGTTGAAAAGATACAAAATTTTACGAGTAAAATTAATATAATATTTGTAATTGTAACGTGGAATCTAATTTTGTAAACCATGATGTATGATGGATCATCACGTTCAAGCACAAATTAGTATTTGAACTGAACTTTCAATTCAGACGTCTAAATTTGAGCTCAAGTTAAAGCGATGCTTTCCTTATTGTTGTTTAATAAGGAAAATTATACCAAAAAAATAACAATATAAAAATCAAAATAAAGCAAAATTAAATTAGGTTATGAGGATATGCACTTTGTCAATACAATATTTACAATTATGTAAAAAATGATTCATCTTATTTTTGTTATTATACCAGAAAATTCTTGTATGTGTAAAATACCTTGTTTTCATGATGTATAATCATAACGTTCTCAATCATCATTCTCTATATAATTGGAAGAAAAATGATGCGACATTGACACCTAATTGCTAATTTTTTATTCGCTAATCAATTAGCGCTTAAAGGAAATAACACAAATCCTTAGTCTGTGTGTGAGCAATAAAAATAATGTTGTTTATGTTTGCATATGGTAATTAATCGATAACGCAACGGAATTTTTTTCTTAAATTGTTTGCTTGTGATGGTGCATGTATTTCGAATACTTGCAAAAATTATCGGTATATTGAGATTCACAGCAAAATATTCATATTTTTTCCTGAAAATTTGGATCGTACACAGAATTCTAATTTTCTTAAATAAAATTTGTCAATAGACAATAATAATAGGTAAAAGTTCATCCAATCACAAGAACAGTTTGAGTGAACTATAAATTTTAGATTAAAAAAAAAACTGTCAAGGATTGTCAAAAATAATCGAGTAACATGACAAATTAGAAACAAAACAGAGCTCGAAACCAACTATTCAAAACTGTGAACACAAGATAAACTTATAACAAGCAAAATTACATACAATATAGTGAAACTTTTGAAAGTTGAAAAATGGCATTACACTATAAAATGATATTTTTCTAACGGTTTTATGTCTTTTAACACAATACAAAGGATAGTGAAACGTTCCTTTCGCTTTTTTTAATTTTAAATGGATATTAAAAGTTTTTCTTTCAAAATTTTTATTTCTGTGAAACATGCAATACTTTGGTATATTTTGAATATTATAAAGTAATGGTTGAATTGTACCGATTTATAATTTAAAATAAAGTTAAATTAAATTTCATGAAAGAAAATACGTATACAATGCAAAAGTAGGGTAGAATATTAATTTTTTTGTTGAATATGAATATCAAGACGCCAGTTACTTCTGTTTCCAATTTTATTACTGTATAGTTGAATAATGTCAACGACAGGTTATCTGGGATGGTAAATAAGCCTTAATTTCATGTTGAGAATAGGGTGACTTATATTGTAAGTGGATAACTGTAAATCAGTCTAGAAGATTTGATCCTCGAAGTATTACTTCTGGGATAATAAATTTCAATTACAAATTATATTGTTTTGGCTACAGATTCTAGAATTGGTGGATATACAATTTACAATTAGTTCAGCTTTTTCTACTTCTGCTCTAAACCTTGACCTCACCTCAGATACAAAGATTCAACATTTTTGTATGGGTTTCTTTGCACTTTTGTATTATTGTCTTATATTATGTACAAATATTACGTTATTGTGTTGGATAGTAGAAATAGTAATAGTAATGGGCATATTGCGCAAAAGTTTTATGAACATCATTAACAAGAAACTTGATACCAGTGGAACGTTGAGCTCAGAATTTTATAGAAGATTGAGTTATACTTAATGACAAAAGAACTCCATGAAAAATTAGCAGAAATTGTAACTGTTTTTTTTTTGTAAAGGCCACAGGTATGAATTTGCAAGTTAGAATTTTAATCGGCAAATCATTTTAATAATTTTACGTACAATATCAACAGTGCAGTAATTGTAAATATTTTACAGGAAAATAATATTAATGGGCTTGAGGCGGTGGCGTACTATTTAAGAACAATATGTCAAATCTTGAAAGAAAAGGAAGCAAATATTTGGTAAAATATTTATTTCAAGGACTTGATGATTTTAAAAATTTGAATAAGATTATGCAGATACGATACAATAAGTTGATAAACATCATACGATATGCAAAAATTCCTAAGACGTCGCTTATTCTTATTCAAATGTTATTATTTATATGAATGAAAGTCACGATCTTGAGTTTTGGCTACTGATTCAAGAATTGGTAGATATACAACTGGTTCAGCTTTTACTTTTGCTTGTGGTATAATTTTATAACTTTTTGATAAGTAAATGAATATACACATTCCAACCAGCATGAGTGCAGCATATGAAAAAAATGCCACAACCTGGAATCAAAATTATTAATTCACAATTCAATGCAAAATTTACATAGGAATAATATTTTTCGAGCAATTACTAATAATTACCTGGTCTTGAAAGATGTTCAAAACTGTTATAATGACAACCAGTAGATTTCCTCCAGCAGTTGTGAGCAACCATATTGATTGGACTAAAGCTTTCATGCTAACTGGAGACTGTAAAAAAAAATCAATCAAATCTTTCTCTTGCTACCCATTGTTGTATTGAAGTTTTATTTGTTTATGATATTTAACCTCTTCATAAGCAAATTGATAAGCGGAAAGAACAACAAAAAGTTCTGATAATGCTTGTGTAAGTATTTGAGGTAAGATCCATAAAATACTCATATTATTTGGGAGGGTTAATGTATACTTTCTCATCATAATAGTTTCCTGAAATTTAATAAGCAACAAGTTTAACTAATAAATGGATACTCCAAAATTATAATTGTTTTTTTTTTTATGTAAAAGACTTACATTAGAAATGTCACTAAATACAACTAATAAGGAACTTTCACCGTTTCTAAGTTCAACATTCCCTAAGAATTGTTCATTGGCATTAAATTCAATATAAACATCATACCTTTAAATCAAAAATTTGGGTTAAAATTTTACAATTCACACTAATTAAATCAAGTTTTCAATTTTTTTTTTTACTTGTCTGGTAAGAGTTCCATTGTCGGAGCTTCAGTATCAAATTTAGTAAAGTTGAATTTAGCATCTTCTTCATCACTTGTAGCCTTAAATGTGATGGTATAGTTTGGAAAATCCAATCCAACGCATTGAACCCTTATTTTAGCATTTCCTTCTAAGGATTTTGTCAAATCTTCTCTAGTTTTGGAAGGAATTACTTCCAAATTGCTTTCGTTGTTTCCATAAATTATTATTGATTCTGTCTAGTAATGATTACATTATTTAATTAAACATTTCAATTCTCAACACTAACATACTTCTCCAGGATGTGAGAAAATGGCAATTTCCATTGTATTTTGCAATTGCACCAAGCACGGTTCAGTGTTTACCAACATTTCGTAATCTACAGAGGGAATTTTACTCAACAGGAAATTATCATATTTCGCTATTTCAGTCTTGAATTCAAAATCTGAAACATATTTGTACATGGGGCTGATTTCAACGGTCACGTTGCACGGCAAAGTATTAACAACGCTAATGCTCGTTTCATCGGAATTTGGTATAGCTGGATAACCGTTCTATTCAAATATAAGTTTAGGTAAATTTTGGGAAGTAAGAATATAACCTTATTGTTACTTACTTGAAGTTCCAACTCTAGAAATCCTGCTAATATAAATGCCATGCTCATTAAAAAACAACCAAATCGAATTCTTTGAAAATGAGTTTCTAAAACATGGAATTTAGACATTATGGGATAAATCACTCTTGTAAAAATAGGAATTGAAATCAGAATCATAGCTGGATTGCCCACCTAAATTGTATACGAAATTACCTTTACATATTAGCAAGTATGAAGTAGAAAGTTAATCACGAAACTCACAGCTATTTGATCTGGTTTAATTGTAGTAAAACCATTGAATATTACCCCATCCATTCGGCTAGCTTGAAATACCCAACTGGAACCCTTAATTGAATAAAATTTCCTAGTTTACGAATTGCGCTAAATATTTCTTTGTTCTTACAATCTGAGCCCATAATGCCCAATATATTATTAATGGACTGAATATCTTGCCCTTTTGGAGCAAAGTTTTGATATCATTGATGAACTCGGTATCAAAACGGTCAGAGGCTGAGTCTAGAAAATGACTTTTGCTCGTTTCAAAGGATTTCCTGTTTCCAACACTGTACTGTAATGTTTTAAAATATCTCATAAAATCAGAGCTTTTACAACTCAAAATTTACTAACCATTATACATTTTACTGTATTTAATAGAACGCTATCAGTTGTTGGTTTAACTATATATGATTTTGCACCAATTAGAAACAATAACAATCCGGCAAAAATAACTACGGCTGAAACACCTAAAATTTGCAGAAATAGTTGAATTATCCATTAGAAATATCAACACGTCAAATTGCAATAACCTTACCGAAAGCTAATGAATAACACGTATCTTCTCCAAAACAATGAACATCCTTTCGAAGCATTGGTGAAAATATAACAGCCAGCACAGCTCCACAATTGATCATAAAATAATAAATAGTAAAAAATTTGGTTAGTTGTATCAATTGATTAGGAAGCTTAAATTGGTCTCCACCAAAGGATGCAATTGTTGGTTTAATTCCTCCAATTCCGATAGCAACAATCAGCAGAGAAACAAGTGTAAGAATGTTACTGTGAAAATTAAGAAATTGACAGCAAAGAATAAACACCTCATATTTAATTTTCTTACCTCAAATACACTGGTATATACGGAATTGCAGAAATTCCAATTAATGCACTGCCAATTGTATGAATAATTGAGAAGTAAACTACAGTCTTATATTTCCCAAGAATTGAGTCAGCATATACAGAACCTATAATTGGTGTTGTATATGCTAACATGGCAAAAGCATGATATATAATTGTTGAACTGGATTCAGAATAAAGTTGAACATTTCTTAAAAACAGTGCTAAAATAGCTGCAAATTCAATACAAACAAATTTTAATGAATGATTATCTTAACAAATTTTTACTTTGTTTTTAGCTTACTTAATAATCCATAATAAGAATATCTTTCTGCCATTTCTGCACATAGCATAAAATAAACATATTTAGGATAAGGAATTTCCTGGAGTTGGATAGAAACAAACACAAGCCTTACAGTTAACAAGTCTTAAGTAAATTCGAAGTATGGTTACCTTTTCCTTTGTCGATAATAAAGGCTTAGTTTCTGAAGGCTCATTTTCAAAATCCTGGCTTTCACTTTGAGGAGTTAATTTTGATTTCATGAGTCAAAATCAATCAAAAAAAAAAACTGAAACTGAGTAAATGTTTATTATTCAGTTCGTTGCTGTTTAAAATTGCAAGTCTATCTCCGGCAGTTTACAACTAGGTTTACAAATGTGCAGATTTCTTTAATGTGCAATTTTCTGTTAAATACCCGTTTTTGGTTTAAAGTGAAGTGAAGCACAAAATGCAAATCGGATTAGTAATTTCTAGATAGACAGACAGACAAGTTAATGTATCAAAGAAAGCAAAGCACTTGGTCTATCTTTTCTTGGTTGGTTTTATTATACTAACCTAAACCAAAGACCAAGAATCATTACTGTATTTTGGAATTAAAAAAAACCAGTTCTTATAAGAAGAGTCTTGAGCTCAGATACAATGATTCGTATTTGCCTTTTCATGGTTCACTTGTATATTTTTTAACACTACTATTTATGTGGAAAATGAAAAAAATTGCATCTTTGTGTAGAGAGAAAATTATGCAAAGCAAAAGCTCTCAACAAGCACATAATTTATGATTTAATTTTATTAATGGAACTTCAAACTTAAGTTCAAAAGTTTAAATTTTAGTGTACGAGCTCAAAACTAACACCGTTCAATTTTAATTATTTGAAAGCATTAGCATAAGTATGAATCCTAAGTTACAGGTCGAAGTTAGCTTTGTTTCTCAAGTAAATATGAATACAGATTATAGTAAAATGATAAGCCGCTTATTTTTATTCCAATGTCATTATAATATAGACGGATATTATGCTTCACAGATTCGAGCAATTTGCAGTTGAAATTACTTCTGGGGTAAACAATTGCAATTATATTGATTTGACTACTGAATCAAGAATTGGCAATGGTAGATATACAACTGGTTCAGCTTCTTGTACTGCAACTTCTGCTCGTGGTATAATTTTGTAACTTTTTGCTAAGTAAATGAATATACACATTCCAACAAGCATGAGAGCAGCATATGAGAGAAATCCTACAACCTGAAATCATTAATAAATTCCGTTACAAACAAATCAATTTAATTTGTCAAAGAATTCCATATTTCTATACCTGATTTGGAAAAATATTTAAGGCTGTTATAATAACAATTAGTAAACTTCCTCCAGCAGTTGTGAGCAGCCATATTGATTGAACTAAAGCTTTCATGCTAACTGGAGACTGTAAAAAGAAACAATCAAATCATTT
>JAQGCY010000380.1:0-18662 GCA_034700645.1 Xenylla mediterranea | reverse complement strand
AAAACTTTTTTAAGCAGCAATCTCGATCATAGGAATAAATTTTTTTTAATTAAATCTGAACAGTCACCAATTTAACCAAATTACTCATCAAGATCAACATTCAATTTATTCAACGAAGATGAAGTAATATCAATATCAATATTAACAAAATGCAATGGAACAAAAATTGTGTGTAATAGTTCGCTGCAGCTTTGGTTTGCTTTTGCACGAAGCTGTTGCAGCAGCAGATGTTATGTTGAATTGTTGATATAATTTTTGTTACAGTCAAGACTCAAGAGTAGGTAATTGTAAAGTTGTTTAGCCTCTGGATACAATTACCATTTTATTTTAACCAAAAAGCACATTTATAATGTCTATGAGGTCTGACTCTGAGTAGCGTTTTGTTATGCTTTGTTGCAAGTTAACTGGGTTGTTGAATAAGAATGAATTTATATTGTTGATATTCTTATGCTCAAGAAAGAACAACAAACATCTGCCTACTAAACTAAACTGCATTCATGAATCACGATACGATTTCAGAATTCAGGTACAACATCCACCATTAGCATTATTAGATAGATTTAACAGGTAAAATTGTAAAAAGATTTTTCTAAATGCAGTCTTACATAAAAGATACTGAATGAATTTAATCTGGGAACAAAACCAAATCTCCCAAGATTTTTGCCATAAAGAAGGATAAGGAAGAAGTCACAGGCAATGTATGACAAAGTACAATGGGAATTTTTTTATATAGAAGATGAAGAAGTTACATCCACCTATATTGCAATTGCAAGTAGGTCTCCCTGCACAAGTGCAGTATGCAATAAAAAATGTTGGACGGATATAGCTAATTTTTCTGTAAAAAAAAAGAAACAATTGAGAATGATGAGATTACCAATTGCAATTTTTTTGAGCTTACAAAAGAAGACGAAGAAGAAGATCAAAATTTAGCTAATTATACATGCATGAATCTCACGGAATAAAATGTTTACATGAAATTTTTATTACCTACTTCAAGAGCTACTTATGATGATTGCATTGTAATTTGAAATTGTAAGTAGTACTAAATCCAACTATGGAAGTTGTTCTTGTTTTGTTTTATGTTGTAAATTTCTTGTATTCCACTGTTAATTAGCAATGGCTTATTTACCATCAATTAATGTAATGCTTTTAATTGTATTGCATTTGCATTCGCCATTCGGGAAATAAGTCGTAAAATTTAATTTTAGCTACTCAACAATTCAAGGAGTATCGCAAATGTTACTTGTTTTTCAATTAAAGATTTTCGAAATTTTGTTGAAATGGATTTATAAGTCGTTCAGTTCAGAATTCCTTATTTGTACTCATGTAATTATTAACACCCATGCCCCAAATAGGTAGGAGCAATATTCTAGTTCTAGGTTATAAAACTTAATGACTAGTTTTGACAATCAATCAAATCGTAAATTAATCCCGATGATACGAGTATTTGAAAAACAAGTCAAGTTGAAGTGTGATAATGCATGTCAAATTAGCAGAGTTGGAGTTAATTTATTCCTCCAGGAACAAGATGCAGTGAATAATGACGAGTAATAAAAATCCAAACTTGGCTCAGGATCAACAATGACACGGAATAATTTCGTTGAATATCATGTTTTTATTTTGATCATTTCATCAACACAAATATTTTTGATTGGGACAAATCGGATGGCATTGCGTACTTGCATAAATCAAAAATTCAAATGCATGCTCTAAATCGCAAATAAAGACTAATTAAAAATCAATATATACATTTAAAACGTAACAGCAATTAGTTATAAAACTCTCAATAAAGCAATGTTTTTCATATTAGAAACAAATTGAAAATCTCATTCATCATTCAATGTTAATGCTACTCTCCAGTAGCAATTTAATAAGTAAAATTTAAACTTTGATTGATACAAAGTTGCTTTAAATAGATTGACATTCGAGGATATTCAATAAAACGACAAATTAAAAGCAATTTGATTTGATTTTTCTCGTGGGTGTTTGATTTATCTGTATACCCAAATTTGGTCGTCTGAACTGAATATTAAACTTTAATGGGAGAAATCCAGAATGTATTCAATCACTATCATTTGCATAAGACATCTTTTTGTTATATAATAATTAACATAATTATTCCATCAAATTCCAAAGACAAAAGTTATTTTTTATAGGTTTTTAAAAACATTTTATTTTATTTGCTAGTGGGAATCGATTTCAATGTCATTTCTTTTCTACTGGAGAAGTCATTGGGTATTTGGACAAAGTTTAATCTAATAACTTTCTTCTTAAGATCTCGTTCTTGACATTGAAATTCCGAACAAAGGATGAAAGGATATCGGGTAATCCACCCTAATCAATCAATGAATTTTAGATTGATGGCAAGTTCAATTACAAATCATAAAAAATTTGTTTTAAAAAGGTATTGGATAATAGGGCATAACTACAAAATAATTATTACCTAAGTGTACGACTGGGTGTTTCCTAATTAAAACAGTATTACACCCCATGCATTCCATCAAAGAATTTAAGTATCATTGCAACAAAGATTCCGAAGTTTGAATAATGACATGGAATTTTGCAAATTTAGTGTAGTTGCAAATGTACGACACGTAATTGCATGTATATCTGACCAGATCATCATTTTGGTCGTTGGAACAACAAATTAGGTAATGATGGGTTTGCTTTCAATTTCCCGAAAAGGAGAGACTCGCAGATTAGTTTTTTTTGCTGGACAGATTGGAACCATCATTTGCATGAAAAGAATTTCAATGTTTATTGTTGTATGTGAGTCTGACCTCGTCTTCGTCATCTGAAATTCTTCGAGACTTAGTCGAAAGTTTGGATTGAAAGGAAACAGTTTAGTACATAGTTATTGTCATATCTAAAACTCTGAAACAAAATGATGAAATTTTTTGGAGATTCCAGTGAAAGCGAAGGTATAAGTAATAACAATTAGAAACAATAAAGCAGAAATGTTGTTTAAAATTTTGTTATTATTATTAACAAAAAATAAAATAAATATAAAGTTTAATAAATTATAAATACTCTAAATTGTCAAAGTATGGCGTCAGGTTTCTTTATGTCAGTAATATTCGTATACCGTCAAAGTTAATTCATTGTCTTTTATCTAGAAGATTTGTACCGTCGAAATAAAAAGCCCCATAGAAGACCAGTTGTCTTGAAAGATGTAGTTCGTGGTGACTCAATCCGAAATAAATTGATGGAAGTAGAAAGTGCCAGTTTTCACAGTGTGAGCCCAAGTCGAGAGTCGTCAGTGTCAAAGACAAACTATACAGAATGTTTTGCATGTAAGAAGCCAATTTACAAGGTAAGTCGGCGTAAAGTATAAAGTATAATTAAAAGTTGAGTCCGTTGTCCACGTCAACTGAAGTCATGTCCAAGCTAGTCGATTCCAAATTTAAAGAATGTCATGTTTCGTAAAATCAAATCATTCATTTTGTCAGATGTCAAACATCAAAGTATGAGTCAGTCAGTTGTCTGAAAGTCATGTATTGTAATCACAATCAGTAAAGTTTCACTGTTTGTACTTTGTCTTTCTCCCACCACGGATCTTCTAAAGCGTCGGAAATTTCTGCTAAAGAATCTTCATCAAGCGATCTTTTTCGCCTTCCGGAGGAAGCTATAGTAGAAGTCATGTATTAATTGAATATCAATAAAATTTTGTTTGACAATGCGACAATGACTTACTATTTCTCCTAGCTAAATAAATAATTGTTGCTCCCAACAAACTAGCAAAAGATAGCCCACCCAACAAGCTATATAAATCCAAATTTTGATCTTGTTGCTGCCATCCTTGCCAACCCCAACCACCCCATCCGTGGCCGTGGCCACCTCTAGCTGTAGCTACACTGAAATCGTAAAGCAGTCAGTTGTTGATATTGCGTAAAAACTCGAGATTATTTTCCTTTTAGCTTTACCTTGTCCAGTTACCATAATTTCCACTATTACGTTTTATATTTTCTCTAGTTTCAGATCCTTCACTTTCACTATTTTGCTTTCTATTGTTATAAGTAAAACTATTCGGATGTTGATATTGTCCAGTAGTAAAACTTTGTATAAAATTCTGAAGAAATCCAGCATGTGTACAACTAACTAACACAAGCACTAATATTAACTTTGTCTTTTTAAAGACAGCCATGCTATTAAGGCAAGAAACCTATTTTTAGAGTTAATTCCCAAGAACTCACTCCATTGTTGTGTTATCACAAGTCAATCCTAAATCAAAAAGAATTTAAAATCCAATAATTCACACGCTTTATATAAAGAGAATTATTGAAAAAATCACATTTTAGGTAAATCATTACATAGTTATGTGTCAGTTCACATGAATAATGCCCAAGTAACATTTTAGCCTAATTCTAATTTCCAATCGATCAAAATTAAGCACAGTTCATCATCATTCAAGTTAAAAGACAAGAAAATAATGATGGTGATGGGTTAAAGCATTTTATACCGATAGATGAAATGATGTATATAAAATAAATCAAAATCCACTATGTGTGAATCACTTAAATTTTTTTGATACCGATGTTGGGTCTGGATGGAGTATTGTATATGAACATGACAGTATAATTACGATTATCATTCCACTCCGTGCTTCTTCTTCTTTTTTACATTTCCTTATGACTAATGGAGCGAATAAATCAATCATGCCAAACATAAAGAATTAGTAGAGTTGAACCAATTGTGCTTAAAATATACACTCTTGACAATGACGAAATTAAATAAGCCTATTGACATTAACCTTACACTTACATAAACTGACTGATAAGTTTAACGCCGAAAATATTAATCTGAACATTATCGAATTTTAATAATGTTAATATTTGCAGGATATCTTTGAATATATCGAAGCCTTAGAGAAACCTTATCATCCGGAATGCTTTCAATGCTCGAAATGTACAAAACCCCTAAAACTGGAAGGTTATCAAGAACACAAAGGAAAGTTGTATTGTGAAATGGATTACAATGAAATGATTTTACCAAAATGCTATGTTTGTACCAAGCCGATTTTTGAGGTAATCTGTTTATTGCAGATAATTTGTTAAATAGCTCATTTGAAATTGAGAATTTTCGATAATTTCAGACTCCAGTACGAGTTCTCCAAAGAAATTACCATCCAATAGGTTGCTTCACATGTACAAAATGCTCTCAACCTGCATGCCCATTTACTTTCCATGAACGAAATGGAGCAGTTTATGATGATGAATGTTTTCATGAACTTTTTTCACCTAGATGTGCAAATTGCAATGATCCGATTAAAGATCAAAGGGTTGGGGAAAATTTACTCAAGTATTTATCAGTTACGTTTAATGCATCTTTTGTTTTATGTTGCATATAGGAAATGATAAGGGCACTTGAGACCACTTTCCATAAAGATCATTTTGTATGCTTCGAATGTGCAGTACCATTACCTGCAAACAACTACCGCAAGAAAAATGGGCAATTATATTGTGAGGATGACTATCATAAACTTTTCACACTTCGTTGTGCATTTTGTGATGAGCCGATTCGTCATGTAAGCTTTAAAACCAGAATTTTAAATTAGTCATGTACTTTTGTGTATTGTCATTTTAATTTTTGTTGACAAATAACAATATTTTAGAGAGGAATAACAGCACTTGGGAAAAATTGGCGTACGTAACTATAATTCAACTTAATTTAAAGTGGTTTGGGTTGTTAATGAAATTACTTTTGCAGATGCGGACTGTTGCCTTCGATGTTCTACTTGTAACAAGATTCTAAAAGAAGATAATTACATGTCTGAGCAGGGAAAGGCTTATTGCAGATCAGATTGGATAAAACAATTTGCCCCAAAATGTGCTCAATCGGATTGTCAAAAACCTGTATCAGAAGTTTTGACTGGAAATGCTATAGTTGCTCTTGGAGGCACATATCACCCAGTATGCTTTATTTGCAAGGTAATAATTAACAATCAACCATCCAGTAAATATGAAAATAAATGGGTTACATTTTTTCATTATACTTTTGATTATTAGGATTGCAACTTGATTTTGGATGAAAAGACCTATCATGAATTTGAGGCACAACCATTTTGTTATCTTTGCTACCACAATAAAACATGTACGGATTGTCTTAAAACAGTGGAAGAAAAAAAGAGTGCTTTGAAGAAAGTAGATCCAGTTCGACGTAGTGAAAGTAGTTCTAAAAGATCTTTGAGTTTATTTGATGCATTGAGACAGTCCGCTAGACGTGCAAAAAGCAATCCAAAATAAATAATTAATAATTTGTAAAATGCATGAATTAGTTAATTCTTAAATACTCGGGTTTTTAGTTCACTTTATCACCTAATTGTAAATATCCTCGGTGTACAGTTGATTTTATGAATTACCCTGTTAGATTTTAAATTAATTGATCTAATATTTTAACAAAATATGTACTAATCTTGTAATTTGTATTGTTATGTAAATAAAAATAAAACGTCTTAAAATGTATAAAGTTTGAGCGATCAATCGATCCCTATCATGGATTTTTGCTGTGCGTTACTTACAGATTCCATTCCTCTGTCTAATCCCTACTAATTATAAGATTATGACCGGATTTCCAAAATCATTTCTTGTGAACACAACTCCTCTTAATATACCGGACCGATCTTGACCAAAGTTTCCGGAGGACCCTTTGGCCGTGAAATTTTCAACCACGGCCTTGAAATTTTCATTCTCAGCTCTGAACTATTCAACTACGGCCTCAAGATTTTCAACTTCGGCCTTGAAATTTTTAACTTTGGTCCTGAAATTTTCAATTTTGGCTTCGAAATTTTCAACTTTGGCCTTGAATATTCTGATCAAATTATTTACAGATTAAGTTCTCTTCGAAAGCATAAATGACTTTCTCGAAGTCCAAGTTCGGGCTGGGGATAGTTTTACCTGATTTTGGAGAAGTATCAATATCAAAATCAATTCTTGTGTTATCACAAGAATTGATTTTGGAAATCCTGAACTATTATTCTGAAATGTTTACTTCATAAGCAGAATAAAACATCTTCAATCGAATCACAATTCGGAGTTTGCACAAAGTCTGCCGCTGCATCGTAACATCTTCGCGTAGCGAAGCAAGCCGAGAGGCTTGTATCTTATATCGATTTCATTGAATTTATAAATCGTCTTGATCTTTCAACTAAGAATGATCAGTGATTGTTGAAAATTGGATATAAACCAAAACATTAATGTAATTCAAGTTCTTGAGGTTTTTTTTTTCAGCGTGCCCCTCTTGAAAATCTGAATCTTATTTAGGCCGGCTAGCTGTGTGTGTGGGAACTGAATGAAATTCATGTGTTCATTTTCATTTCATTTCCATTTTCCACTTGCAATTGTAGTTGCTTGCAGTGAAGATTTTGAATATTTCTGTTTATAAATCAATTAGTAATTGAAAAATGAGGTTGTCGCCAGTCCTATGTATGCCCCAACATTATGTGAAATTAAGAGCTGCAGCTTGGCAGAAGTGGAGAAAGAGGAAAATTGACGATGATGGTTCTACAAAGAAATTACAAGATTCCGGGATACAAGTCATTGATGCTGTGGAATTTGTTAAGAAGGATAGTCCAATATTTAGGGATTTGGATGCATTGTAAGTAAAATACTTAATTGATTGTTGGTAATTGATTATCTATTGTTGATGTTCATGAATGTTATAATTGCACGTAATAGGCCCGACCCAGAGCCAATATTCCCAGTTCCCCAGCCCCATGATCGTACACATCCAAATTGGCATGATTGGCCATGTAAATTATTCACGGACGCTACTTTCCCAATGGAAGGTGTAGCACAAGCTCAAGCATTTACTAAATCTGTACAAATTAAACCTGGACTCCCAGACTCAGTCCTTGAGTTGTCGCATTTTACAAAATTAGAAGAACAAGACTATTTAGTTCAAAAGTAAGTAGAAATTTTAATAGACTAGGTTAAATCAGTCACAAAATCTTAATTTATCTTTGCAGTGCAATTCAACATGCATTTTTATGGGATGCCTACATGAAGAAACCTCATAGACTTCGGGATTTGGATATTCCGCATCATGGATTTCCACTCAAATATGGTATACCTGCAGAACGGTCCAAGTAAGTTAGATGTGACGTGTGTTTTATATTTGGTTGTTAAACGATGAAATATGGAATTATGGTTGATTTTCAGTGAATTACTGATCAGAGACTTACTCCGTCTTTGTGGAACATATAATACCACTGAATTTTATCGTCGTGCTGTTGTTGGAAAATCCCAAATCCGTCTACATTTTGAACGAAACCAAGTTCCAGTCCAATTCCGACTTACACCAATCGTTACCCTTATGTCTAAAGATCTCTTGACTAACTTGTGTGAAAGGCCAAGTGAAACTAAAGCATTTACTGTCCCTGATTTACATCCATTTGAACCAGTTGTCAATTTTGAAAATGAAAATATTTATGAGGAAAAAGATTTCTTAGGTAAAAACTCCAAAAATCTAATTTGTATGGTCCAAGTCTAATCCGTTTTAATTTTTTAAATTTTCAGCCGTTAAAGCAGAATCTCCATTCCCAACAATCAATATGGCTTGTTTCTCGCATACTATTCCTGGATCATTTACACATATTCACCCAAGGTGGAATGAAACTAGGTTTTCAGGATGTACTATTATGTATGGATTTGTAACAGCGCTCTTGATGGCCCGGCGAAAGTTTGGTGTAAGTTTATAACACAATCAAATTTTTTAGTACATGCACATTCTTATGGAACTTTTCATTTTCTTAGAACGATGTTGTGGAGCTTCCTTCTCCAATTACAACACAAACAGTCCACTTTACTGGTAAAGAATTCCAATTTGGAATATTTCAATTAAACACACTCAACTTTAAAGAGGATGCAAAGGATGGAATTAAAAACATAGCATGGCTCACGGATAGAATGAAATTATTTGATGTATGTGAATATGATTATTCAATTGGTAGGCCAAGATTTGAAGGATACAATCCCGAAGTATTTAAGTATTTATTAGGACTATATACTGCTGGTTGTAAATCTTTTGAAGGGATTAATTTATAAAGCAATGAATTTTTAATAAGAATGAGAGTACACGTTTAATAATTGTCAAATTTTTTTCCGATTTTTTTTTGATGGACAAGAATGGCTCATAGCTGCAGAAGATTTTGTTTCAATTGTTTCAATGAGTTTGTCTTAATTATTATTCATAGTCATAGTACGAATCTGGAATTCAAATTAATTGCATTCTTTAAAATAATTCTAATTTTTCAAATTCTGTTGAGGTGACTCACCGTCTCTTTTCCTTGGCATGTTAAAAGTAGTAAAAGTAATCCGGCTGTTTGGAGAGTTATAATAACTGGTCTTTTGATGATAACCAAAGTGTGATACCGGAACTTCGTACTTAGGATACTCATTACACATCTGAAATTCATAATAGTATTTAATTTGGACCAATTTTTAGGTTCGATCGAAATGATAAACCTACAAGTTGATATTACAAAACAACTTGTACGGCGTTTACAAAATTAAATCACAACAAATTAGGCAGAACTTACTTACATATGCATTATCAGGTCGTTCTTTTTCGGGATTTTGTTCACAAGGAAGTAGGAAAAGCAAAGGTGGTAGGAGAATTGCTAAAACGATTCCTATTATAACTTCATCTAGCACAAGTGATGCTGTAATGAAATTGCGTTCCCCCGGTGGTAGTTCCTTGTAAGCTAAAACCAATGAGTGTAATCGATTGTTATTAATTTTTTGCGTGATTTTACGATGGTTCTTTCTTACTTTGGACTGCAACAAAGACTGAATTAATGAGCATGAACGGATAAAATATTGTTATAGAAAGAGTCATGATGTTAAAAGCATAAAAGTTTCGCTTTGCCACACAAACCCCGATTACTGGACAATGATGATCCCATTTATCTATACAAATGAAATCATAAATTAATGTAATAATACAATGCAAACTTTAATATTGTTTGATTATCTTACCGTGACAGCATTGACATACAGAACAATGCCCTGCTCCAGGTCCACGGAATACATGACATATAAAGCAATAGGTAAATCTGACCCTGTTTCCATTTATCTCTTTAACTTTATAAGGAATCCCAATTCCAGTTTTCATAACGTTAACCACTAATCAAAGGAAATTTAATAAACATTTGTTAGAGACATATCTAATTTTACGATTTAGATTTCAAAGCATTAATAGACCTACCATCTCGGGCATTCCTCAGAGCTTCCTCAAAATCTGGCTTTTTAATGATCCCAGAGTCCATGAATAATGTAATAAATGAAGAAATAAGGAATGCAAGGAATATAAGGCTACTCAAAATAAGTACGGCTAAGTAATACTTTTCATGTCTGAAAGTAATCATATCAATTTGTATCTTATTTATGCAAGTATGGGTATAAAAAAAAATGTAAACTCACTCATAAATGAGCGTGCAAAAAACGATAATTGTAAGCAATTCCAGGAGCCACCACCAAGATCTCACAGGGCCGATAATTATAAGGTTTTTATAGATTACCCAATGATTACCATACTTGTTCCAATTGTCCCGACGGCTTAATAAGCGTTCTACAATTACATTAAGATTACGAGAGGAAGTGGTTGAGCCTCCTGTGTTACTCTCATCTTTATCCGCAGAGTATCCAGACGATGGGCTTTCCACTGCTATCCTAGGAATTTGCTCAGGTAAACTTCTAGCTCTTGGAATTATATCCTCTGGGGCTGATTGGCTCATTGAACTTTTGTTCTGATTTTTTTAAATGTTAGCTTAATGTTTTTCAAAATATTGACAATGCAATTTTCAATCCCGCTATGATTTAAAACTTGGGTTTAAAATGTTTATGAAACTTCTAATTTAAGAATTGTTGCAACAGTATTAGAAAGGAAAACAACCCTGGTAACAAGAGTAAAGAAGTCAAGAATTAGGGCTGCTAGAGTTTAGAGCCACTTTAAAATCCGAATTCTAATTTACGTGACAGTAGAACGGCAGAACAATGTGCTTAAGAAATTCTGATCAAAGCAGAGTGTCACAGCAAAGTTTTTACGAATCAAAATCATCAAGTCAATTCAGCGTCGGAAGCATTCTTAGGTTATAACTTTTCTTGCTAATTAACTACCTTTTCGAACACTTAATGAATCTCAAATCGTATCATTAAGCTTCCAGATCCAATTATTATATTGACTACATTTTACATTATCAAATCTCCCTTAAAGTGTTCCACATAGAAAGCAGGTATGCTAAAATTTATTAAATATAATGACAAACGTTTCATTGATACAGTGATGGCCTAGGTGGCACGTGGAGATTAATAATGTACTCTCGTATCATCATATCGTTGGTTTAAATGATAAGAAAACAATGCAATTCTGACTTACTTATTTGTATGGATGGATAAATAAAGTTTTCCATAGATTAGGAAATACTATAAATACAAGTGAGAGCAATAGAAATGTTTTCCTCAGTTACCAAATCCAACTCCTAGGCGTAGAATAACAAAGCAAAAATGGAGGTCGAAATTACGAAAGATTTTTTAGAGTCTGTAATTAATTCTAAAATACGAAGCTATACCATAAGCCCAGGAACTAATCCAGGGGATAATTATATGAGTTTAATCCATTCAATTGTAATTGAGTTAGAAAATGAGCCAGAAAATACTAATAAAACAAGGCATCTTCTCCTCAAATCATATCCATCACATCCGGCTCGAATTGATTTTCTTCAAGAAACCAATGTTTTTGCAAAAGAACTAAATATGTATACAGAAGTGTTGCCGGAAATAAAAAGTGTTGTGAAGGGAGAAGTGTTACCTTTTCCAAAAATCGTTAGCGGACAAGCCATTGACTACTGTCTAGCCCCAGCTCAAGGAGGTGGTAAGTTGAAGTTTCATGTTCAAAATGCTTCATTTACATTCAAAAAATTACGGAAGATTGTATCTGTAAGTCTATGACTATTATTCCAGATTCCACAAGTCTTTTGGACAATTATATAATTATGGAAGACCTACGTAAATCAGATTATAAGATGGCAAAACGTCAGAAAAGTCTTGACCTTATGCACACTCAACTCGTTATTAAAAATCAAGCTAAAATTCATGCTACAAGTTGGGTATACAAACAAATTTCTAAAACATCCTCCCTTTTGTCAAAATACCCATTGCTGAAAGAAGTATTTATGGATGAGGGAACAAATCAAAGGGAACAATTTTCTTCTATCATGCAAAACACTGTTGATTCAACTCTCCAGGCTATTGAACGTGAAATAACAAGCGATTCTCCAATTTACAAAGCTGCAAAAGAGTTTTTTGATGCTCATGATTTGTTTAAAGTTTTTGATTTGTTCTACAAGCCAGGAGGGGTGAATGAAGAAGGAGCAATTCAATTGTTGAAGAAAAAGCCTTCTAACAACAATCATAATGAATATGCAAGTTAGTTAATTGATCGTGTTGTATTACACATTTTCAATAGAAATTTAACAATTATTCTATTATAATTTAAAGATTCGTCATGGCTTGTCCTATGTCACGGAGATTGCTGGGTGAATAACTTTTTATTCAAATATAACCCAGAAACAAATGAGCCAGAGGACGTTATATTTGTTGATTTACAATTAATGAGGGAAGCCTGTCCAACTACTGATTTGGCTTATTTCCTGTTTTCCAGTGTACCTCCTGGAATTCGTCAAACTCATGAAAAGTCTTTGCTCAAACTTTACTATGATACATTTGTATCCATTTGTGAAAAGCATAATGTGTCCCCTTTACCAGGTTTCACTTTTGATAATTTAGTCGCTAAGTTTCATCGTGCTAAATTATTAGGTCTAGTTACAAGTCTATCTTTACTAAAAATTGTATTACAACCAGATGAGCATGCCATAGATTTAGAGAAAACAAATGAGTCTGACGATATTGCAAATATGTTTGATTCTATTTTATCTGGGCGGAGTAATTCTGTCTATGATAAGAATGTTACTCAAGCTGTAACAATGTTGTATGAAGATGGAGTCATTTAAAACCAAAGACAATCAATAGCCAAATACATTCATTTTAAATCTTTTTAACTATTTTTTTGGGGTTTGTTTTAAAACTTTTAAACTTTTTAAACATTATTTTTTAAATTAAGAATTTGAACTAATAACAAATTAATAAATATTTTGATTGTGGAAGCTTACATTTTAAAAAGAATGTAGAATTGCTCACTTGACTGACTTGTTGTTGCTGATGATAACACGAAAAAATGTGTACGGAATTTTGATAAAGTTGAAGTTGAGACTTTCGAATTGTTGATTTGATAGTTTCTGAGATGAGTTAAGACGATTGAAAGGAAGATTTCCAGTTCTGGTACTGAGTTGCTTTTAAGTTGAACAATTTGACATGTTAAGGTTTGCTTTGGCTTTAGTTTGTAATTTGCATAGTTTAATACTGAGGTAAGATCCAAGCTCAAAGTTTACGGTTTTACCAAAAATGCTCATATCCCAAATATCCCATCAAAATTAAAATAAGCTAGCGAAACAAGAGAAAAATTAAGTTTTTTTAGCAGTCAGGTCAGGCCAACTTAATATGTATTTACTTACGAAAAACGGGAAAATGATATCTACAATGAGACTTTTGTCCATCCAAGCAGGAGTTTCTGATTGAGTGGAATTGCAAGAATGAATTTCAAGAAATTCTTCAAGTTGCTCTAAAGTTAATCCATAATTCTTGACTTTTTTCGTAACAGTTACATTTACTAGAGGCCGACTATGATGAACTGATTCTCCACGGCAAGAAGAGGAATGATGCCGAGATGAATTTCGATGCATTGAAAGATGTGTATAAAGATCAAGTCTGGTGTATAACATCACATTACAATAAAAGCATGGACGACTGGTATATTTCTTTCGTTTTCGTTTTGGCTTCTCTTGAGGTGGAGTTGCGGACTTGCTGGGTTGATAAACCATAGAAGTAAGAGCTGAACTAGATGCAGTAGACCATTGAACATTATCACTGCCTATAATTTAAATTGAAACTAGTGGAATAACCAAACCTTACGATAACTCAGAAAGTTCCGCTTAACATTTTTCACCTTGGGTAAATTTGCTGTTATAGAAATATCTCGATCGACCTGAAGAATTTCCCTTTGAACCACTAAGCGTACGATCCGGTGATTGTCGAACACCACCACCATCTGCACCAGGAGTACCTTGGACTGCTGCTTTATTAACTATACCAGCTGAACTTGAGAAAACCCTTGCAGAATTGGGACCATGATTGTTTGATTGAATCCCACTACTAACTACAGCAGCATCTTATTAAAAAAAATAACGTCAAAATACCTCAGCTCAGTGCGAAGTATCAGATTGCGAACCGCAATTTTCATATAGGTATACATTTACCTTGAATAGTGTTGGCGTTAAAGGAACCAGAAGAGCCAGGGAGAGGCCCAGCAGAATGGTTTCTGAGGTTCCGAGGCGTTTCAGTGGGAGTCCAGGTGCCATTTAGAGAAGTTCCAGTTCCACTACGTTCATTACGACGACATTGGTAATAGCGTTGTTTCCGGCTATGGCTTGGAGGTGTGTTGTATTTGGAATTGTATTTAGCCATCTTTGGTTGTTGTTTTTTAAGTTAAGAATTATGACTAGTAAGGCCTTGCTGGAAAAAATGAAGTACTGAAGTAAGTATAATTATCAAAAATCAGAATAAAGGTTTGATAAGGAAAATGATCTGGATAAAACTTGGAATTAAGAATATCTGAGATCGAGAAATAAACTGGACTTGTCAGTTCAAGAGACTGGAAGAGAATGAAAGTCAAAAGCAAAGCGAGAAGCCTTTTTATACTCCAACGATTTCACTATAATGCTCGCATCCCAAGCAAACCGCGAACTTTAAAATTGCATATCCCTATAAAAGCATTTATTTAATTTTCAATTAATTAATATTTTTCGATTAATTAGTACATTGACTCAATTAGTAAAATTAAATTAATGAAAATGCAATGTATTTAGTTTAATTGTTATGATTAATTATTATCACCCATCATCATTTAGTAGTTTCCTTAATTAACTCCTCTTCCCTTGCCTTGCACTTCCGTTTTACTTTCAAACAATTTCTGGTTCTGTAAATTCCAAGATGTAAATTAACTGTTAAAATGATTGATACCAACTCTAAATTGAGTAAATTACCACTAAGAGAATTGGTTTTTCCCGAAAAAAACCTTTGTTTCTCTTGTTCAAGAATTCGTTTTCCATATTCTGAATAGGAAAATGGACAAACATCATCCGGCATAAAATCAATGACACTTAAAGGTACGGTTGGTACTTCAAGGGGTGGAAATCGATCCTACCAAAACAATATGTGCTATGTTAATGTTAAATTAGGATTTAAGATAGATGTAAACTGATCAGATTACAAAGTTCCTAAATGCTTTCCTGTCTTCCTTCGTTTCTGGAATCCAGTAAAGTACACAAGCCACAGTGAAAATCCCAATGATGATTAAAATGATTTCAATTACAACAATTGAGCCGGAGAATAAAAATGTTGGACGAGAATCTTTGGTCTGATATTGAGCTGTTAGAAATTAAAATTTAATTCATGGATATAAATGTTGCTTTTAGGCTTAATTAGACATTAACATACATGAAATAGCCACAGCACCACTAATAAACATGAAAATGTAAAATACAGTGTATGACAAAGCCATGATTTGTGACCAAACCCTGAATTAAAAAATACAATTCAGTAAATATCCAACGAAGAGTTGGAATGTTAACAATTTAGATAAATATTACCAATTCTTGTCTCCAATGCATCCTCCTGTAATGTCACAATGTTGGTTCCAATTCACTAGATTTCAAACGGAAAATATGAGTTCTTAAACTAATTTGCAATACTTAATTTGTACCAGCACTTACAAATACAGCAATCACAAGAGTTACAATGTCCCGAGAATGGTGGTCTAAAATGATGACATTTTTTGCAATATCCGTGGAGAACTGATTTTCCTTTTACTCTAATTTTCATTGTGGGTGGAAATATTCCTTCCATTATAAGTTTTTCGGCTGTGATATTCAGAATTATAGGTATAATTACAGAGCAATGTAATGTTAGTTCACATTCAACAAGATTAATTATGGTTCACCCTTTTCCAAGTTCTTTACTGCCTCTGCGAATTCTGGTCGCTTAATTATTCCAGGATCCATACACATAGTTTCAATTGTTGAAGCAATGCATAGAACAAAAATCAACAGTCCAAATACTCCGATCCAAAAGCTATGCTTCTCGATTCTTTATGTAACAAAATGCCAAAACTCAAATTAACCTTATAAATTCTATTGCCATTCAATAAATTACAATATTTACTCAAAAAGGAATGTGATTCCTACAACAAAAGTAGCCGTCATAAATATCTTCCACCAAAATCTGATAGGCTGAATCATGAATTTTCCTAAATATAATTTGTATTTTCCATACGGCTTATATTTCCAGCTATGAGCTTCAGAGATTAATTCTTTCTTTAAAATGCTAAGAGCATACCGGTGTACTAAAAGCTCTTTTTCTTCTTGTCCGACCTTTCCAATATCTCCGGTTTCGTCAAGTGATAATCCATGTCCAATGTGTTTAGAGTCTGGAATATTGGACCCATCATCACCAAATCCGTGTTTATGATCCATTTTCTTTCTTCTAGATCTTTATATTTTCGAATAGAAATGGCTCAACGTAAAATCAAAATGTTGGCCACAAATACTATACTTCTGCTAAATGTTGTTATTTAAATTTTAAACTTGTTTATTTTTACTTTGGTATAAGGTCCGCTGTCAAGCGAACAATTATAATTATATACAATTTTTCTCGTATAAATAGTAATCTGGATTGCATAATTTTGAATTATATCAAAGAGCTAACTAACATGTAAGCGGCAAAAAATTGTTAATTGTAATTTTAGTCCGAGCTTAAAATTGTATTTTACAAAATGAAATCAAAGAATTAGTATTTCTACCACGCTACACCGCTTTAACTTTTACACGAACTTGCTGCCTTTATAGGTGTTTTAAAAGAGTATTAATTCCAGGTTTGCTTGTACCAATAACGATTTCACATATTTTTCTTCCAATTAACCATACTTGATCCCCAAAAACGTCAATACAGCAATTAAGATTCCAATAGCAATTGCAACGTAGAGGAAGGGTCCCAAAGAAAATCTATTATCATCCGCAGTTTCATCTTGAAATTTACGAACATGACTATAACGGGGGTGTATGCAGTAACTTTGACTAAAACACATATCAGACAATTGTGTGCAATGTTCTATTTCCACATAATGTTTTAAGGATCGGATGAGAGGACTTTCAGTTAAATCACTGTGACATCCAACAGTTGGTAAAACTTTTTTCCGATTTTCTACTGAAGTTTCGTGAATCCTATTGAGCAGTTGCTGTTTTGCACATCCCATAACAGTTCCATAGTTAGTAACGTTTACATTATAATCTTTGATATTAGTTACTACTTTAAAACGACCTAGAACACAAGTTGCTTGACCAGAAGATTGTTCACTACAGGGTAAATTATTGGGACTGGAATATTTAAGTAAATCCCATGCTTCTAAATCTTTAAAATCAGGACAGTCCGGAAGACCCAATCCATTCGTGTAATATAAATTAGCATCGACTTCTTTAAGTATAAATGTTTTTGCTGAGTTGCATATTTCCGGAGACTCATTACATTCAATGTTAATGCATCGATAACAATTTAAGCTTTGTAAACCTGAAAGATTGATTAGATGTAAATTTCAACTGTTGTATAATTTTTAACTTCAATTACAACTTACCTGGAATTAATAGAATAAATGCGATTGCGAATATTAGCGGATTGAAAATATTTGTCCCACGGAGTTCCATTTTTGCTTTTCAAAAGAACCTTGCTGAACAATTTTGTGTAACTTTCTAGTACTCTTCCAATTTTTCATTTATAGTTTCAAATCATTATGTAAGTTCGCTTAATAAATAGCTATCTCCTATTCACAAGAAGGAGTAGTTCACTATTTAGTTTAATAGTTGCAATGCAAATCGAAATTCGAAAGAGAGTTTCGTTACAAGTTTCATTAAGTCTTATAGGTACCAAAGTATGTCTGTGACTAATTTAATTTTGTCAACGGGTACTTAAAGTGTTATAAATAAGCTACGAACATTCCTCTAATGTTTACAATTGCACCCCTCCTAGTCTTTGTCAGGCTTAACTATGTATAAGGATTATTATGTGAACTTTGAAGTATAAGATTTGCCTAAAGTCCGATATTACCAAACCAATACCCAGAAGTTGAAATTACTGAAATGGAATCGAAGAGGGTTGGTGAAACTCTCAGAGTTGAGCATTGAAGATGAAATCCAGTTTATTATACTGTTTTTTAGTATCATCTCCCCATGTATGTAATGTGGGGTGCCGGAAGTTAGCCGACAGCCGACACGAAAAATCTACGAAACCGGACTTGGGCAGAAGTTAGCCGACAACCGACAGAAGTTAGCCGACAGCCGACAGAAGTTAGCCGACAGCCGACAAAAGCTTGAAGTTAGCCGACAGCCGACAGAAGTTAGCCGACAACCGACACGGAAAATTTGTTATTTGTCGGCTAACTTCTGTCGGCGTGTCGGCTAACTTCTGCTAATTTAGTGCCGACACGTAGCAGAAGTTAGCCGA
>JAQGCY010000379.1:0-18680 GCA_034700645.1 Xenylla mediterranea | reverse complement strand
CTAAAATACGCTTAGAATTTATTTTTGCACTTTTAGCTGCCTAATGGAACGAGGAGGAGTAAGAAGTAAGATATACTTGAGTTATACTTAAGGTGATGCATTTTGAATGTACAACAACAATAGCTAAGTTCATTTCAATAATTAATTAAGCTAAACATTTATTTAACAATGGTTCAGAATCATAGTTCAAGGGATATCAAACAATTGAGTTGAGCATATATTGTTTTACACTTGTTTATATCCAGCCACCCACACCTCTCAAACTCACTTTATTCAGTACAATAAGAATGAACTTAAAAGATGTAATGTAAAACTGTGAAGTTAAATGTTGCATAATGTTGCCCTAGGGTTACCGATAATAATTATTATACTCTTAATCCCCGCTTGATTTAATGTTGAAAATAATTCATAATCAGTTGTTGTTGTTTTATTTAAATTAATTTATTAATAAAAATATGCTACACAAAATTTTATTGATGTAAAGTTTTTTTTATATAATGCAAAAATGGCATCAATTGATATAGAAGTAAGAAATGCTCTAAGAACATATCTCAGTATACTTCTTATTGTTTTTGGTACACTTTATGTTATTCTTGGGAAGAAATTTAAGGATCTTCGTGAATTGTAAGTATTTGGAAATGTTAATGTTTTAAGGTGATTAAGAATACAATGTTCGGATTTTACAGATTCTTCGTTACTCAAATGAGAAAATTCTCACAAGCTTATGAAAATAAATTAGAAGTTTATAGAGAAGAGCTATTTCATGATTTTGACAACCTGGAATCCGGTGTAATTGATTTAAGAAATCGTGGATTATTAAGAATTTTGGAAGTTGGGATAGGTGGAGGTAATCCATTAATGCAATGCTTAATGTTTTTGTTAAAATGTTTAAAACAAAAGCTTTATTTTAATAGGTGGAAATCTAAAATATTATCCCCAACAGTGCAGGCTAATTGTTGCAGATCCTAATTTATATTTTAAGCAGCATTTTATGGAAAACAAGTCAAAGGTAAGCCGTAAGCCTGAAATAGCCAAAAGGTTGATGATATTGAATTAGGAACATTGGAATTTTAATTCATCCACAGTTTCCTGATATATTTCTGGAGAAGTATTTGCAAACTCCGGCTGAAGATTTGTCCGAAATTGATTCTGATTCCGTTGATATTGTTGTAACTACGATTGTTTTGTGTTCTGTTATAAATCCTTTAGAAGTTCTAAGAGAAATTCATAGGGTCTTAGTTCCAGTAAGTTTTTTCCAAATGCAAATGCAGTACGCAATTTTGAATTATTAAATGAATTCTTTTCTAAATTGCAGGGTGGTAAATACTGTTATATCGAACATGTACGAGATGAATTAGATTTCCAGAATTTTAAGCGTCAAAAGCTACTATCAAGTACGTTACGTATTTGGCCATTAATTGCAGGATGCTGGTTAGACCGCCCAATTGATGCCCTAGTGCAAGAAGTAGGATTTTTTCAAGTTTCACAAAGAATTGAAAGAATTGATCCACAGGACTCAAAGTTATTTAAATTAATTGAACCGCATGTTGTTGGGTTTGCAATCAAATAGTGCAAGCAAATACATTTTAATTTATTATTGAATTAATAAAACTACTAAATGAATGCTTTCTACAATTTTTTACTACAACTGTGGAACCTCACAGGGAATTTTATCATTTTTGCTAATTCTACAAAATTTACTACTTAATACTAATGTAAATAATTACATGCTTGGAAACATTTCATCCACGAAAATTATCCACCATAAGGTTTATCCCCAATCTGAAAGTAAGATGAAAATATGAAATAAGTTAAGCTAAGGTGCTAGGACGAAAATGATCGTTCATTCTAACAATGAGTATTTTACTTACAATATGGATAGCCATAACCTCCATACCGTCCGTAACCTCCATAATATCCACCGTATCCACCATAACCTCCATAATATGGATATCCATATCCGAACATTCTACCAAAAAAGAATCTTCCTTCCCGATCTCCAGTAGCAGTGGCGTGGTTATCAATAGGCTCTACTACTGGGACAGCGAAGGCCAATCCAAGAAGTCCAAAGATGACCTAAAATATTAGTTCAGATTATAGTTTCTTAGAAAACTTTATTTGAATAATAGCAGTAAGCCGTTTACCAAAAAGAAAATGGAGTTCTTCATGGTTGAGTAGTGAACTCTGACCAACTGGGAGCTAGGAATAGAAAGTTAAATGTAAACAAACTGATACTGGACACTAAACTTCGGTACATCTTTATATACCAATTGTTTATGGTCATTATTGAGGTAAAGAATAATTTGTTTTTAGCGTGGTAATTAAGAGATGATAATTTCTTTATGAGATCCGTGTTCATAAAGAAATGATATTCATTTTATTATGGAATGCGGCTTAACGTAAAATATAAATCGCTCAAGAAAATTTAATTAGAAACTATCAAAGGTATAGCGTTTTGATTTGCTTGCAAAATCTGATAGTTATTAGAATTTTCTAGAATCATGCAATTCAAGGTGATATTCCATTTCTAATGCAGTCCAATTAAGTAATTTCTCACTGGCGTGGACATTAAGGAAATTATAATTATGAACTCAATTTCAAATTTCCAAAGCTTACGGGCTTCATTAAGGATGACAATATTGTATAACACGCTATTTGGGATTTAGGAGAGTAATAACTAATAAGAACTTTGAGTTAAATTTTGATATAAAACAGCCCGAATTCTCGGACAAATGCGTCAATCATCCAGAATCACTGGAAACGAAAGTATTTCCTGCCGAGTTAATTTAATCTTGCCGAAAAGATGAAATTCGCTATTGTAAGACATTTGGATTTAAGAGTAAACGCTAGTGTTGTAAGTTAACTGAAATATTTTCTTTTCCAGATCATTTTGGTCCTGGCACCTCTTGTGCTTGCTGAACCTTTCCGAGATGGAAGTTCATGTATGTCAAACATATAATTGTCCATTCAAAAATTAAGATTAATTTGCCTTTCTTTAAATTTTATAGCACCACCTGCCCCAAATCTTGAAATGAGACGAAGTGGTTGGTTAAATATAAATTTTGTATTAATTTATGAGTAAAATGTAGTAAACGTTTGCTACAGTTCAATTAACTAAAATTGCATTTACTTGTTTTAGCTGATCCTGGACCCCCAGCCCCAGCCGGATCCCCAGGAAAACGTGATGTATCATACACGATTTATCGTTATCCTTATACCACTGCTGCTCGCCGATACTATTATTCATATCCTGAATCAACATCAAGCTGGTACTATCCTTCTGATTACTACCGTCCAACTTATCGACTTGCCGATGAAACCTCATCCCCACTTAGCTCCGTGGTTATGAAACCATCCGGTCCTCTTGGTTATAGATATGGAGCTTGGCGTGAACCTTACGATGGATTTTATACTGGAGGTATTATTGGTTTACGCTTGCAACAATTAGAAGTAGTAACATAATTTTATTTTCTTGCAGAACGTTATGTCAGCGCCTAAGATGGTTCCATTGGAATATTTACAACTTTCCATTGAAATATAAATATATTAACATAAACTTTAAGCTAACTCAAAAAGCTTGCTAGAAACATTTTGAGAAATAAAACATGCATTTAAAAAATTAATAACTCTAAATTCGTCTTGCCCTTATTTTAGAAAAGTTTGCAAATTCTCTTTATGATAAACATCGATGAATAAAATAGTTCCCAAATTCTATTAACAAAAAAATTTTGATTATTCGATCTTAGAAATTACAATCCGAATTTATTTATTGTATACTCTGTACTCATAACTTTGAGTTTTTTTAAATTCCATATTCAGTCAAGCAAAACAGTTTTACTGATTATAAAGCCATTTCCTAAATTGCATTTAAATTTGAAATAAAAGTGAAATTGATTTTCTACAGTGCTATTAAATGCTTCTCTACTACCAGTACTGTTTTAGCAATACTTAATAAAATAGTTCGAAAAATATTTCCATTTTGCATAAGATGAGCTTCAAATACACTAACACTGTTTTTGTTTTGTTCCCGACCTTGTAATGTGTTTGTTCTTCAGGTTGCAGGAAAAACTAATTAATGTATAAAATTCTCATTAAGGATATCAGAAGATTATTTGTACGTTGTGCATGTACAAGTGCATTAATCTCTGGAAATTTTCCTCTCACCAATCCGATCGAGCCTTTAGCGTTTTACGTAATTTGAGTCTAGGAGGATTGGATTTCAAAAATATTGAATTGTTTTTGTTTTCGTATGCAATCAAATGCAATTGAGTAATATAGATCGTAGACATAACAAAACAAACAGAGTATTATGAAAAAAGTTTGCAAAATTTATTGTCCAAACATAAATGATTTTTAAATATTATTACATAAAATATATGTAGATTTCTGTTTATAAAGGGCCTTCGTAATTTATTGTAAACTTTACTGTTCAACATACACAACTCGTCCGGGGTTGGTGTAATAAACATTTCCTATAATTAAAATTCAAAAATTAGTTGACTGCGTTAAACATTTGATTCTGTCTTACTTGATCCATAGTATCCGTTTTCGTAAGCCTGATCAAATGGATAACCGTAGCCATATCGTACGCCATAACCGTAGTATGGGTAGGGGTAATAATTGGAGTAAACCAACCTACTGGCTCGGGCTTCACGACTTTCCTTGACTGGTTCGGCATTAGTTACACCAGGGCCTGGTTTAGCTAGACAAACCGCAAGTGTTGCAAGTAGGAGCTACAAAGGTCAGAAAATTAGGATTAAATTTCAAGTGTCCAAATGTAGAAAGAAATTATACAAACTTACAAAAGTGACAATCAACTTCATTGCTAGATTTTACCAAAAGTATATTCCAAAACAAAAGACACGAGTAAATATTTAAAGGCTTGGGTTACAAAGCGAAATTGTGATTTCTGGATGAACAGGAAGAGTATTTATAGAAAGACTTCTATTCAGAATCTAAATTAACATGCAATTGTCCAGTTCATTAAAACGGAGTATTTTTTGATTTAACGAGAATTTTATGAGCATTGTATTATTCTGCTCTTTTACGTGTCTTGCCTAATTAAAAACTAACCTATCGAACTAAATAAACTAGTCTGAAAGGATTAGAAAAACGATTTGTATCTAATACTTGGAAATATGTTTTAGGAATAATACCAAAGAACAAATTAGATGTATTATTCTCTAGTCAGTTTTAAATATACTCTTCGTGTAATTTACAATAGATAAACAAACTTCATACTCAAACTGTACTGTATTGTATTATATTACTATGAACTATTCTATTCCTATTTGTCAAAAATTATAAAGGGTTAACAAGTAAATAGTTATTTGCTGGTTATGTATAATCAAACTTTTTGAAATGCAAAAGCGATATACAGGGTAACAGCTTCCCATTCAGATTTGGCCAAGGTCCCAAACGGTTTACCACCGGATTGTCCATCACGGTATAATCTTTCTGCATGAGCATATTCAGTTTGTACATCACGGAAAGTAAGACGGGTTCCTTCAGGAGGTGGATACGTCTGCAAATGGGAAAATACATGGTTTCACGGTCAGTTTCAAGGAATTGATCACTACGGGAATATTTTACCTCAAGTGCATTCATTCGTTCCAATAAATAAAGTCCTTCACTTTGCTTTTGATGATAAAATTCATCAAATGTTTTTTGAAAGACTAGTACCAGGCCATATTCTGCAGCAAGTCTAAATAATATGTCGGTAATATTACTTAGTTAATTGTTTCGAAGTTTAAAACCGTTCCTGCAAGCATTCTTACTTTTCCAAAGTACCAAAATGTACAAGAAACTCTGGACAATTAACAACATCTTCCAGTTTAAAATGATACTTGGCACCAAAGAGGGGATATGGTTCCTCACATTCAAACTCAATCCGAAATATTGGATTACTATAAACCTTTCCTCCGGAACTACGAATTTGTCGCCTAAAACACATAACATAACATCATGCAATATAACTCTGGTAATTTCATCCAAGTCGAGTTCTTGAATACTTACACAATCCTAGCTGCATTTGGAATAGTCCCAATAAAGTATCCTCCAGGTTTCAAATTCTCCGAGATGTTTTGCAACATCATTTTAGCTTGTGTAATACTTTCAAATGAATAATGGAATGAAAATTGAACACTAACTAAATCAAATGCAATGTTAGGATCAGCGTATTTGTCTCGAAGTCTTTCCTGTGAGCAGAAACAGAAGAACAGTGTGAATTTTATCCAATTTAATTTAACTTATGATCAATTTAAGCTTCCAATTCAACTGACCTTGGTACAATCAGCAGTGAGGAAATCTGCTGAAAATGTTTTCTGTCCACGCCGTTGAAATTGACGTTTATCTCCATCCAGGATCTTAGTATATCTTTCCTTGCATTGTTCCACAGATACTCCAGCAATATCAGCAAATACGACATGACTAGTAGCATTTGTATTAAGCCATTTCAACAAGTCCCCTCCTTTACCACAGCACATGTCAAGGATAATTAAGTTATCTGTACCAAAGGAACGGAGTCTTTGAACAACATCCCCTGAAATTAAAATACCAAATGAAAATATTGGATTGGAGCAAGTAGAGCTTGTCCCTTGAGTCAAGGCTCATGGCCATGGATCAAGCCAAGGGCCATTTCCCAGTGAAGGACTGAAGGACATACCAATAAGCATACTCTTAATCCAATTATTGAAACTTCTCATATGAAATATTTGTGACTCAACCCGAGCTTCAATGCCTTTTTCCTGAAGCTCATTATAATGTTTGGCCACAACAGAGCCCAGGCCCTCTCCGGATTCTGGTTTAGAGAATTTTGACGAGGATGAATACGATCTATCTGGGTCAGGAGATGGGGAACGTTCACGATTTTTACGTTTACGGCCTTGATTATGACCCTGACGTCCATCACTGTCATCCCGTTCACGATCTGTGTCAAATTGAGATCCATATCCATGACTTTGGCCTTGGTCCCGATTACGACCACCCCCACCATCAGTATGACGATCAAAACGGCTCATAGCTGATCAATCTGCCAATTTTGACCAGACTTGACGTCTTGATCTTTGACCTAAAATAACCTATTTATGCCTTGTCGTCTACTCTCTTCACTTGTCCAAAATTCTTCTGGATTTGTTTTGAGTTTTCGAATTATAAATAGTCGCCGCTGAAGCTGTGGCTTTACTGCTATAAATCCTCTACAAAAATACTCAACTTTTAGAACATTAGTGGATTTAATGCTTGTAAACAATTTTGTTTATTTTATTTTGTGCTTCGATTCGATTTTTGTCATTTTAGATATTTCAATTAAATTAAATTTCAATTAGAATTTTATAAGATAAGAGCCAGCTTATCATAAATTTAAATGTAAAAACTATGTCCTATGCTCTTATAACAATTTAAAAGAAGAATCGGAAAGGTGAGCCAAAAAGTGGTCCAAGGAATGGTCCAGCCCCAAATCCAAAACCTCCTGGATTGACTACTGGTGAACCGATTCCAAGTCCAAAGGGTAGTCCTTCAATTCTGTAATTTCGAAGGTTACAATGCAACAATTAATATTACACTCAAGAATTGATTGATGACCAAGCAAAAGACGAGTTACTTACCCAATAACGATGTTTCTCTTGGGCCTGGCAGCTCCAGCTTCTTCAGGTTTGGCTGCTGCAACTGGGGCAGAGGATCCAACACCGCCGGGTGGTGGTTGGATTGGGTTTGAAAGTGCAACCTTATCAAAAAATGCTTTGAGTGGAACTCCTCCATCTTTTCCACGGATGTCAGAAACATCAACCATAGCAGGGATTGGTACCGGTGGTCCAGCGACTTTCATGTCTTCAGCTACTGGGTATGCAAAAGCAGCTCCGATCAAAGCCTAAATGTTACAAAGTTATGTAAAATGCTACCACAAACGAAATCCATTGAAATTATTGTGAGTGAACTTACGAGTAACAAAATACACTTCATGATTATTCTTATTGTCCAGAAATTAAAAGATAACACTTGAGTGAAAATGAAACAAACGCAGTTTGATCTGAAAAAATACAAAAATGAAACTGATATATATTTTACACTGATATCTGGACTTATATACAAATTGGAAAATTATTTTACCTGCATAAATATTCCTAGCCCAGTTTATGTTTAGGATCTTTAAAATGTCCTTAAGAAGGAGGGCAGGAGGAATTTCCGGAAGGTTAAGATCACTTCAGAAAAATACGGAAGGAGCATTGAAGATTGGATTAATGGAAACATAATGATAATAGTAGACCCTTTAAATTGGAAGGTCGTACCTTTCTCAGGTGTACGTGTGTACATATTATATCATAATGAACTTTGGCTCAGGCTCAAAGGGTACCCTTGGAGTTGGAATCTTCGGGTTATTTTTAGCTTTTAAGTTTAACAAACAAACAATTTTGTTCATAATACATGATCTTGTTGTGACGAAAGAAAAGATTCTTTAATAATAATACTCATATAATATATTTAATTTGGTACAATAAAGACTCGAACGAATTGTGTTAAGCTGAATGAGTATAAGACACAGATCCTATGAAGGTGAATCTAATCGTCATCTATAATAACTAACCGTTGATTTCATTAACATTTCTTATTATAATATAATCTGAATTAAACACCTAACCTATGTACGATAAGTGAATTAGAGATACAGTTGAGTTACAGAAGAAGACATCATGTGGCTGTGGCTTAACCAACGTTAATCTACTCTACTCAATCCAATGTCCATGTTGATTTGTTTGTTTGTTTGTATGTAATATGTACTGTTAATTCTTATAAAATAAATTATATCTGCATTAATAATTAAGAATTAGGATAGAAGTAGATATATGTAGAATAAATGCACATTTTTACGTAAAGTTAATAAATAAGGAAGACAAATACATACAGATACAACATACATACATTTTTCATTACGTCAGAGTAGCACAAATCAAAAATATTTCATCAATCATATTCATATGTTTAGGTTTCTTATCAGTGAGGCTACTTCCTTGGCTTGGCGTTCCAGTGAATTTAAATTTTTAAAGTTAATAGTACTGATTTGATACGTAGTTGTGCTAATAAATATGCTTAACTTACTACAATTTGAATTTGATTAGTTAGTACTAAACTGGAGACTCGGAGTTTTATGTTTCTTCCATAATTTCAGCTTCTTCTTGTGGAATGAATTTAGATGATCCCGAAGCACCAGCTTCTTCCCCATCGTCATCTTCATCCTCTTCTTCTTCCTCTTCCATTAATTTACGTGCTAATTTAACAGCATAGTACTCATTATAATGGGCTTTACGCTTTGACTCAAAGACACGTTTTTCTACGGGATCCTCTCCACCTTCTCCTTCATCTTCACCTCCAGAATCTGATTCTGCATTACCAAACGTTCGTGGGGGTGAATGTAATTTGGAATTTATTCTATGGCAAATTAGCAGACGCAATATCAGTATTGTTTTGTTCAATTAATTTTAAATATGGAAGGACATACTTTTCCGTAAGAACTTCAGCATCTAAAGCCTCACTATTTTCTTCCAGGTAACTAAATGGGGTTTTAGGCTCATCAATTTTCATATGTCCATAGTCTTTATCGGCTGGGTGTAGAGTTTCAATTATATTCATCTCATCAAATTTGGCACATTTTCTGTACAAATTAAACAAAAAAGTATTAAACTTTAATGACGCCTTCTTCAAGAAGAAACGAGGTGACAAAGGCAAAGTTCGTTGTGTGTGTGATGTCAGTAAAATGCGTCAATGGCCCTGTCATCTGTCACTCACAGTCGTGCGTACAGGTTGTTGTGAATCTTGTCTGTTACATACAACAGGTACTGAATTACTTATAAACGACGCATTAATTACCCAGTAGTATGATGATGTTCAGTAGAACCTAATGGAGCAGGAAGACCTATTGCAGTACCTCCAACAGCTTGACCTTGTAACGTTGGTTTATCAAAACTTGAACTTGACTTTAGAATTGATTTAGGTGGACGTTTATTGAGATTCTCCGTCATCTTACTTATAGAATTGTAGTGTAGCTATAGCTATGGTATAACCTGCCTTTGGTGGGTTTTCGGTGATGGGGGTCAAGTCAAATGGTAAAGTGGTGCAGAAAACCTGTACCTGGACAAAAAACAGACATTGTTGTAGCTATTGAGTTATGAAATGTCAATAATTAGCCATATAATGCACCTACCTGCGAGTACAATAAGAAATTCCGGACCAATTGACGCACAAGTGGAAACTTGTACTGGTACAATTTGCAAAACTCAGCGTAAAACGTACGATAAGCAGAAGTTCCTGTAGTTTTCTAAATTGCAATAATTGTTTGCAAATAATTAATTGGCAATTGTTATTCAAAGAAAGCGTTTTAAATTGACTGTCAATTTTTTGTACTGTTTGGAATTGGAAATTGTATAACAAAAATATGTAATACTGGAGAAGCAGCCAAAAGAATTTAAGTTTAAGTTTTCCGCGGAGTGTTAGTAGGAAATAAATCGATAATTTTTCTCCATAATAGTTTTTTTGTAGCATTTGCATTAGCACTACGAACTTAGCATTTTGCACTCCAGTAAACTGCCAGTGAGTGTCCAGTTTCCAGGATATTCCAGGATTTCAGTCCTTGTCTTCGTCTTGGCCTGTCGCATTTTTGCATTAAACTTTGCATCCAGTTCCAGTAAACAACAGTTTTGCATTTTTTGTCTTTCTCTTATGCTAAAAACAATAAGAAATGAATGAAGGACAGACCACAGACACAGACACTATCACAAAGTTTTGCAATAAAGTATATCCATAATTTTGCTTTATGCGTTTCAAAAACTGCAATGAAATCTTAAATCATAAATCTTCCAACATTAAGCATTCCAGTTTTTATGACGCTTACTAGCTTGCATTAATGTTTAATAAATTAAGCTCAAGCTCAAGAACAATGCTTCCTGTCCAGAATGAAATTTGCGAAATTATTTTATGACCATGATGCATGTGTAAAGAGCGACAGCACAACCAAGATCATCGATCATCTTAAATCCGCTTTACTTCCAAAATGACCGTCATGATTAATTAGTATTAAACATTTTTAGATTGCAGATGAATGAAAGCACATAAGTACTCACTCAAGCCAGAACCAGAAAACTAGTACTTTACCGATATGTAAAGTTGTTTTGTGCATTGAGGGATTATAAATTACAATTTGCGGAATAGAATACTGAATATTGTATAAATGCGATATGAGTATATAACAAAACAACGCGTGGGGATTTCTACCTTTTTGTTGGATTGCGTAATCATTAAATTAAATATGCATTTACAACCATTAAAATTCACATTCATCTTCAATCGTAAATTTTTTGTATATAACTTGTTTCAAATTCTTACATCTTAGATAGAGCAAAAACTGCAAAGATTTTATAAAGTGGTTTTCGTATGATTAATGGAATCCTTTCATAAGGAATTGATGAAGGCTTCTGAGATGTCAGATTGTATTTAATCGTACATAAAGTAGCATCTTAGCATCCACAATTGTAAATACAATTATATATTTGAAGTAAATTTTTAATTGAATAAGTGCAAGTGTTTGCTTTGCAAAGGGGTTAAGGTACAACATTGTTGAATTGAATTTGAAGTGGTTAAGCCTAAAGGTTAGCTGTATTTTTTGTATCAAAAATATACACGAGCGTGTAGTAAAAACAATTTTGTTTCCTTGAAACAAAGTGCAGTAGTTGTAGTACCATTATATCAATTCACAATTAATTAAATTCGACAATCATGAAGTATATTATCTTATCTGTGACAATTTTACTGATTCTACACAAGGCTTGTTATGTGAATTCATTTTCGGCGAGTGTACCACCGCTTAGGTAAATAAAATTTGTTAAATGCTTCCTATTGTTCCAACTAGCCGAAAACAACAAAATAAAAGCACATGAAAATTTTGGATGAACAAAAAACCAATTACAAAAGCCTTGTAATTATAAAAAATGTTGGTTTTATTTTTTAGATCTGTATGCACAAATATGCTACCTCATCATGATGTCTATAAACCACAAAGTTCCGAAGCACCCTTCGAAATTTCAGTTAGTTCAACAGAAGTTTCAGGTGGCGAAGATGTTATAGGTAATTAGGAAAAATCAAAAATGAGATGATAGGCAAAGCTTAACTGCACAACTTTTGCTTATAAACTTAATTCTGTCTCCAGTTACTCTTAAATCCACTGGAAACACTAAATTTAAAGGTTTCTACCTTCAAGGAAGAAATGAAAATTCTAAACCTATTGGATCGTTTGCAAATAATGATTTAGCAAAAACACATTCATGTGGAGGAATTCGTGGGGTAAATCAATTACTGCTCCGCTCTCATAACGAAAGCTGTAAAATATATTTTATGTGGTTTAATTTTCAGAATTCAGCTCATCATGCTTCAGGAAAAGTAGAAAAAACTCAAGTTCAAGTTACTTGGACAGCACCTAAAAATTACAACGGAGAAGTCATTTTCTTGTAAGATTATTCAGCCCTAAAAAGCTTGTATTATGAAAATAATTGAATATGATTTAATTTAATTTCAGTGGAACATTTGTAAAAGATTATGTAACGATTTGGGCTGGCGTTTATTCTGAACCAGTTTTAGTAACTCCAGCCATAGAGAAGAAACGTGGAAATTTAGTGAATGAAGTTTTATCACAATTTGGAATTAGTATTCCTCCAGGCTCAAAATAACCTATTTACGTCAATTAGCTATTTTTAAGCACTACCATGCAACCAGGTTTTAATAAAATTATATTTATATTTACCAACTTGAGTAAAGCTTTGGATTTGATGGATTGGAATTTTATCAATTTTATAGTGGATTAATCACTTGAAGGAACCATTAAGCTTCCATGAGCTCAGTAGGCCGTTGAGTGCATGCATGATTATTCAATAGCGTTCATATGCAGTAGTTATCAAACGTGACATAATCAATGAAATTCTTAGAAACAGCGTAACAAACCCTTACCCTTTTTTCATGAAAGTTGAAACTCAGAAGCTTGATTTCTAGAAACTGTTTGAAGTGTTTACATTCTATTTATACAAACTTTTCCACCAACCTATTATTTTTATGCACAGATTTAATTGCTGGCCTTGCTTTTTTCTGATAATTTGTCTGTTATATGATCATAATCATAAATCATACCTATTTTTTGTGTGTCGGATTCGGAACTCAAGATTATGTAGACAATACATTGCAAAAAATTGGAGGATGAGCAAATTGTTAAGGTAGGATAGCATGTCAAATTAGTATAAAATGTTTTGTTATATTTGAGCAAATCATTGAGAACTAGCAAACAATTTGCTACCTTGTACTACACGCCTCCGCCACACAGACACAGACAATCTTTAATTGAGTTAATTGCACTAAACAAAGCATTATGGATGGTATCTTATCCATACAAAAAAATAACATCAATTTAATGCATGATATCTTATATTCTCATGGTGTTCCAATTTGCAAGCACTCAAATATTTCTGGAGTTTTTGGAATGTGAATCGGAACATGACATTATGTAAATGCATTTAGATACGTTGAGATATCAAATCAAATGACAAAAAGCTCAAATTCTTGATCAATTGTAAATTTATTAGCCTATAGGATTTTAGCAAAGCAGTAAACAAAAATTTATTGCATTGACAGAAACATAGTGCAAAAATAGATTAAGCTCGTTGATTAGGATTATTTGATTATACTTAACGCTGAGATTGAAGTGGCTGTGGAATAAGTATAAATAGACGTACGTGCTAAAAGGAAGCAATTGTGGAAATTTGTTTTTGGTTAAGGATAGTAAAGTTGAGTTCTAGTATTTGTCAGTTCTTCTCCAGCTAATTCAAATCTTAGCAGGATGAAGTCAATTTTATCCGTTGTTTTGTTGGCCTCTGTGGCTGTATTTGTCCAGAGTATTCCTTCACATAATGTAAGAGAAAAACGTTTTGTGTATTTGAAACAATTATGTTAAAACTTTGGCGTTTACTGTTTATAGAGATCTGGTCGTGCCGAGGAAATGTGGATTTCTCAAATTGAGCATGGAAACGCTGCATTCAATGAAAGACCACTAGACTACCAAGTTTATCGTAATGTTATGGATTTCGGATGCCGAGGTAAATACTCATAAACTGTAATTGCTGAAATTCGGAAGCTAATTTCGTGTTTACTACCCTTCAATCAGGTGATGGAGTTACTGATGATACTGCTTGTATTCAAACTGCCATTTCATCCGGAGGCCGATGCGGAGACAATTGTGGATCATCCACAGTTTTACCAGCCATCATTTATTTCCCAAGTGGTCAATATTTGATTTCCCAACCAATCGTTATGTGGTACTTCAGTCAGCTTATTGGTAACGCCAATGATCTACCAACACTTGTTGCAGCTCCATCCTTCCAAGGGTAAGTATTCAGCATTAATAAATGCATTTAATACTCTCGTACTATGAGCAGACAAATAATTTATGAAATTTCGTTGGGAATTTATAGAATGGGTCTTCTTGATTCTGATCCTTATACTTCTGGTAAGTAACTAAAATATCCACTTAATAATTGGCGAATACACAAACAAATTCATAATGCATTTTTAATACAAAATTAAAGGTGGTGGTCAATGGTATACCAACCAAAACAACTTTTTCCGTCAAGTCCGAAACTTCAAAATTGATCTGACAAGAACTCCAGCTTCTGCTGCTACTACCGGTATCCATTGGCAAGTGGCTCAAGCTACATCCCTAGTCAACATTGAATTCATTATGTCCAAAGAACCCGGAAACAATCATCAAGGGTAATTAAAAAATCTTTCAAGTATAAAAACAAATTTAATACTCACAGTCAAAAATTTCAATTTTTGAATTCTGCTTAGTATTTGGATGGAAAATGGATCCGGTGGTTTCATGAGCGATCTTGTATTCAATGGAGGAAAATTTGGCATGTGGGTTGGAAACCAACAATTTCTTTCCAGAAATTTGGTCTTTAATGATTGTGACACCGCTATCTACATGAACTGGGTAAAAATACTTTCACTTTATAAGTTTACTTCTCACAACCTAAGCATCTCCGAATGTTGAACGACTTACTTAACTCTACAAAATATTTAATAGAACTGGCAATGGACCTTCAAAGAAATTGAAATCAACAACTGTAATCTTGGTATTGACATGTCCGCTCCATCCGACACAAAAGCTTCCGGAGTCGGAAGTATCCTTTTACTTGATTCTACTATTTCAAACACTCCAAGCGGTGTTAAGACGATTGGAAATCCAAATCCAGTCCAAGATACCAGTGGAACTTTATTGTTGGACAATGTGAAATTAAACAATGTTGGAAATGCAGTTGTTGATGAAAATGGAGGAACAATCTTAGCTGGTGGAACTACTACAATTGCTTCATGGGGCCGTGGATCGATGTACACTGATGGTTCAGGAAAAGGAAAATTTAATCAAGGACCACTTCCCAATGTACAGAAAAGCTCAGCATTACTTGATGGCAATGGCAACTTCTTTTCCAAATCTCGTCCACAATACGAAACGCTTTCTGTCAATGACTTTGCCTCAGTTAAAAGTAAGCTTATTATAAATCGCAATATGTCGTAATACAGTATTTAATATTTCTTTATTATAAAAGCTTATGGAGCTAAAGGAGATGGCAGTTCTGACGATTCTGATGCTATCCAACGAGCAATTAATGAAAATGTCAATGGAAAAGTAGTCTACTTTCCACATGGTGCTTACATTATTAGCAAAACTGTCACAGTTCCATCCGGAACCCGCATTATTGGAGAACTTTGGTCAATGTTATTGGCAAGTGGAGCTAGCTTCCAAAGCGAGCAAAATCCACAACCTATGATCCAAGTTGGAACCCCAGGAGAAGTTGGAACAGTAGAAATTACTGATATTATGTTCGGTACAAAGGGAGCTCAACCTGGTGCTATTTTAGTTGAATGGAACATGAAAGGATCCTCTCCAGGAGCCGCTGGCATGTGGGACAGTCATTTCCGTGTTGGTGGATTTGCTGGATCCGAACTTCAATTCTCCCAATGTCCCAAGGGTCAAGGAGCCGTTCCCCAGTGCATCAGTGCACATATGCTTCTTCACTTAGGCAAAACTTCCTCTGCCCTACTTGAAAATGTTTGGGCATGGACTGGTGATCATGACTTGGATAATGGTCTTGCTCAAGCCCAAATTTCCATTTACACTGGTCGTGGAGTACTTGTTGAAGGACCTGGTAAGTGGAAATGAAAAATAAACTCTTTTACAAATTCAAAATATTGAACTGAAATTTTTCTTAGGACCAAATTGGCTTTATGGAACACAATCCGAACACAATGTTTTATACCAATATCAATTGAGCTCTGCAAGCAATGTATTTTTAACTATGATTCAGAGGTAGACATAAAACATTTAGAAATTTTGGAAATGAAAGTTACTAATATTGATTTTTTATTTAGTGAAACTCCATACTGGCAACCTGGACCAAAGGCTCCAGCCCCATTCAACTTTGTCAATGCTGCTTATGATGATCCAAGTTACGACCATTGTGATGCTAACAGTGCAACTTGTGCAATGTCTTGGGCCCTTCGAGCTCATTCATCATCTAACGTTTATCTTTATGGTGGTGGTCTATATAACTTTTTCAACAATTACGATCAAACTTGTCTTGATTTTGAAAACTGTCAAGATGCCCAAGTTGATTTGGAAGGAAATTCCGATTTCTATATGTTCAACGTTAATACTAAAGCTGCCGTGAATATGATTGTCACAAACAGAAATCAAGTATGGGCCACTCACGCAGATAACGTAAATGGCTTCTGTGCAACCATTAATGCTTTTCTTACCGAAGTTTAAATTACAAAATGTAAAGAGTTATGATCTAGTCATTCAAAATCAAAATGAATAAAAAAGAACAACTATTTTGATAATCGTAAATAAGAGTTTGGAACAAATGAAATTTCTTTTTACATGACGTTGAAGTAAGAAATTTTCATTTCCTGAAACCAAAATGCATTTCCATAATATGCTAATTTAAGAGTAAAACAAAATGAATGAAACTTCAGCAAAAAAAAAAGTTAATCTACTCTTCAGTAAACAAGGATAAATGACACATAGTTACCTGCCAATAGCAAATAAACCTTATCGCTTATCATGTGAACCGAATTTCACAATAATTCCATAGCTCAAGTACTCGTAGATTGCCATTGTTATAAATGTACATACATGTGGATGAAATAATTGATAATTCTGGGACCGAGATAAATTAACTCGCAATCAAAAATACAGTAGTCATACAAACTCAACTATAAAAGCACCACAAATTGGAAGTAATTACGTATCATTAATAAATGCAAGAAAAAATTCTATATTCTTTTATTATAATAATCTGTACAATCTAATTGCTTTATTTTAATATTTTAGATGACTAATCGATCTCCATCTCCGTCCCCAAGATTACCTGAAGTCGATAGACTAACCAAAGAAGCTATTTTAGACGAGTATTATAAAAGTCCTAGTTATGTTAAGGATCAAATCGAAAAAATTAACCAAGTTTTAAGCAGAATTGAAGCTAAACTTGATTTACAGGATGAAAAGCTGGAAAAATTAAGTTCAAAACTAGATTCTCATATTAACAAAACTAACAAATTTGAAAACGCGATAACACAGAGTTTGAAATTGTTTCAAGAAGAAGTTAATACATTATTTGTTTCGACTCATAAGATAATCAATAGCAATGATATAACAGAAAGCTCGCCTTGAGACTTTGTAATTTATGATATGCTTTCACAAACAATAAAACATTAATTTATGTAAATGCTATTAATAAATTTCAACTAATGTAAATTCCAAAAAGAAAAAAATTCAATTGGTTTGAAAATTATACCCGACAGAATTTAAAAGTTTTAATATTGAGCTGCATACAATCTTCGAAAATATTCTGGGTTGAAGTAAGCCCGATTAGGTATTTGCTCATCATGGATTTCTATTAGAATTTAAAAATTACAAATGTGACTTAATTTTGCTAAAAATGTACTTCTTTGTTACCAGAAAAAGTTTCTGTGCCTGCAGTTGCAGCATTGTTTAGGAGGAAAATCATCCCGAACAATAGTATTCCAAAAATCTGATAATGCATAAGTATTAATATAAATGTTTCAAGAATCAAACCAATCTTTTTAAATAACGCTTACTTACCATCGGGAGAACTCTTAAAAATACCATTATTCTGAATCTAAATTAGAGGATGCTTAAATTCAAGTTATTGATTCAGAAAAAAAAATCAACTTCGCTTGAACAGAAGTAAATTGCATCTGCACTAATAATTTCGTTTTAAAGATTTATTTCCAAATTACTAAGGTCATTAAGAAGTCATTTCTCAACAGCACGCATTATTATTACGCAAATGCAACTTCTTATCCCAAATAATAATTACATATTTCTATCAATAATGTCTTTTAGATAATTTTCACATCCAGAAGATGATATTTAATAAATTCTTCATCATCCTTAAACAAATTGTATTAAAGTAAAAGCAAACTAGTGAAATGATGAATATTTATTTAATTTTATTGCATTTTAAATTTTTAAATGCAAGCATGATTCACTTTTACTTCTTATTTGTTTGTATATTACATACATCCAAATCAAGTTTATAATCCCTTTGATTACTAATGACATTCCA
>JAQGCY010000378.1:0-18686 GCA_034700645.1 Xenylla mediterranea | reverse complement strand
CAACCAAACCCGAATTTCAAGTTTTCAACAAAGAATTTTAAGTCTTTAGTTTAAGTAGCGAAAGGCTAAACTAAAACATACATGGTCTCAGATAAACAACTACAAAAGCTATGAGAACCTAACCCATATTCCTTATTCTCATATATTTGGGTAAAAATGTCATCTCCATATTGCATAGGCGTACTTGCACAAGGTTTCTTGATTAACTATAGAAGTAGTAGATAGGAATGGAGTCTTCTGGGCTTAACGTGAACTGAACTTGTTTGTAAAAATTAGTTACTACACTCTGACCTACACTTAATGAATGTCATCCATTATTACCAAGATTTAGTCGGTTAACATACTTTTGGAGGAATTAGGATAAAATCTTGTCCCATTTTTCACTATGAAACTAACTGTTTAAAAATTCGCCAAGCTAAATGTAAAAGATACCTACATTTTATGTAAATTTATTGTTCCATTCCTATGAAACGCTTATTTTGTCTGTGTAGGATTAATAGGAAGCGACGGAGCAGTATGGCAAGAGCAACGGAACTTCCTTAGCTCTGTTTTTAACAATCTCGGAAGCTGTAAAGATGGGGCTAGATCAGTATTCGAACAACAAGTTCAGCGTAGTATTAATTCATTTTTGCAGGTATTGTTGCAAAATATATTACTGTTTGAATCATAAATTGTTCATGAATTTAAAATTTAGCATTGCGTATGCTTTACTTTATAAATAGGAATTGAAAGAAAATTCTGGAAGAGGAAGTGATTTTGGTCCAATAATTCGAAAATCAGTCGGCCAAGTATTGCTAGAAGTTATTTTAGGAAACCGGTACGATGAGAATAATGCTGAATGGAAAGTACTTTTGAGTGTAGCAGAAGAAAAATCAAGCTTCTCAGCTATAACTTCTGTTGTAAATTATGTGCCATGGTTGGGGTAAGTTTGACAAGATGTTTAATATAATCTTGACGTATTTAGCTCAACTACTTTGTTTTATTCCAGACGCCTTTCAAGATATGCTGGAATAATCAATACTTATATTTCTAATAAAAATAAATCTCTAAAAGTTTTTAAAGATGCCATGGCCAACCAAGCTCAAACTTTCAATCCAAATGATATTCGATCCATTCTCGAAGCCTATACTGTTGAAGTATGTCAATTTTTCATTTGTCTCGTTTCGAGTTCTTTCAGATCTAGCATTACTAATTATGATTTGATTTGGCACCATTTCAGATGAAAAAGAAAGGTAATGCTGGAGCATTCTCCGAAGAGCAGGTGCAGCATGTTCTAGCTGATTTGGTTGATGGTGGATGGGACACCACAATTACTACGCTCAAATGGCTTTATCTATACATGGCACTGTATCCAGACGTTCAGGTAAGCAACATGAGTTCAGGGATCAATTTAACATATTAACTAATTTGCTTTAAATTGCAGGAAAGAATCATCCAAGAAATTGCTCATGTCACTAAAGGAAAGAATACTGTGAACCTAGAAGACTTTGAAAAACTTACATACACAGAAGCGACAATTATGGAGATCTGGAGACACAGAAGCATTATACCAATGGGTGTTCCCCACACCGTGAAACAAGTAAGCGTTGCTGAGATTGAACTTTGCCAAACATAGCTATATTTATTCTCCTGTTTTAATTCAGAAAACCAAAATCGGGGATTACTTGGTTCCAAAGAATGCGATGGTCGTACCGTTGCTCTGGGCTATTCATCATGATGGAAGAATCTTTGAGAAACCTGAAATTTTCTGTCCTGAAAGGTTTTTGCACGAAGATGGATCCCTATTTAAAAGCGAAAACTTTTTGCCGTTCCAAACAGGTAATATATGCTGTAAAATGATTTTCGTGTCTTTTTGAATTAACGTTACCTTAACTTTATTTAGGAAAACGTATGTGTCCTGGTGAAAATTTGGGACGAATGATTGTTCAATTGTTCTTTGCTAATACAATGAAGAACTTTGGCATCCAACTTCCCAAAGGTTATGCATTTAACCCTGAGGAATTTCCTGAATGTGGAACAACGTTGGCCCCAAGACCTTACAAAATACTTTTGGAATCCCTTCATTAATATCTCTATAAATATTGTGAATCCTCCTCTGTTCGGACAAGTGACAAGCTGCTTGGTTTCAGTGGAAATTCCAATGATATTATTTTTATTACTGTGTATAAAGTTTAGGCATTGTTGTATTGGAAGACAAAAGACTACTTATAACTGCGTTTACATAGTTGACATGCAAATTTGACCTAAACTTGAGGGTTATGTTTAATGTCTACTCCTGCTACATAATATAGAATTTTGCTCAAGAATTATTTGTCCAAATTACATTGATTCCAATAATAGAGTAACCTCTCAATTTGGATATTAGTTGTTCGGATAGAAAGTCCCTTGTCTTAACATTTGAGTTGAAATAGCTTAAAATAATGCTGTTAATTGAATATAATTCTTCCCAAACTTATTATTATTAGGAATACTATTTGTAAACGTAGCAGTTCATTATTTCAATTCATAATGTTTTAAATTATTCCTACCACAAATCTCCGATCAATTAATAATTTTTATTTGTTTTGTTTTGTTAAACTAAAATTTTATTTTGTTATTGCATATTATAAATATTTTAAGTCACAAACTACAAAAAGCTATAAGATTCAGGAAGTAGATAAAGTAAATAATTTTGAGAGGTTTATTGAGTGTTTTTGCGTGAATGCATGAATGATTTTGGTATTGGAGCACAATTAGGTATGTATCGCCCAGCAAATGCGATTTTGGAAAGAAAAGCATAAGTGGAAAATGTATACAGTTCCAATAAACATTCTTTTAAATGGAACCTTGTACTGGTGATACAAGGTTATTTTATATTTACAGATTGAAATTCTATATAAGGTTGAATCATAAGTCAATGGATATTGAAAATCTGAGAAATTGGTGCACTGCACCATTTTCTGCACCATTTTTGTTTACTCCCAATGTTAAAAGTACCCCAAAAATTGCTAATTCCATAGCAACCCAGGCTAAAAATGGCAGTGCTTGAATTTCTCAACTTTTCAATGAAAGTCGACTTATGATTCAACCTTATATAGAATTTCAATCTGTAAATATAAAATAACCTTGCTGGTGATAGTAGTTTAAAATAAATCGATAAATCATATTTGTGAGAATCAAGTTGTCCTCCACGCATTAAAATATCCATATCAATATTTATCCAATCTTTTTTACATACAACAACACCATTAGTTTATATGTATCGATATTATTTGAAGTCAAGCCATTGCAGATTTAGTTGAGACTCAATTCAAAAATTCAGTTTAAGATCTGTGTAGTTAGTTAGGCCAACATTCCAAGATTCAAGTCAAGCACTTCTATTTTTCCTTTAGAACATTATTATACCTAATCAAACATTTAAACTGTTTAGCATGAGTCATTCTAAAAGTCATAAATGAACAGAGCAGCACAAAATGAATGCAGAGATCAGAATATACTTTAACACCAGAACCTCCTCGGATTATTCTTGTTAATTATTCTGGATAGTTAAAGTTTAGTATTAACGATAGCGCTATACCCCAGTTAGAGAATTCCATTATCCATTTCCTCTTTATTTATCATTTTAATGAAACCATAGTTTGTTTTACATTGATACTAATTCAGGTTAACCGTGATTAATCCGAAGACCGTGTTCGGTTTATACATAGTTTTTAAAAGGGAATGCGTACTTTGTTTTATGAGTTCGTTCAGCTTAGCGTCAGCCAAACCTTATCTGTCAAATTATGGTTTCACTGCTCTGACAAATCAGACAGAAATGATTTCCTGGTATTTAAAATACATATCTGATACTTCCCGTGAATTAATTCTTTTTTTATGTATTGTGCTTTTGTTGTGTTGTGTGCATGTATTTGATTTAGAAAAAAATGTTCTTCTAGGTCGGTGTAGGGTCTAGCGGGTGTTCGTAGAACCTAAGAAGAAAACTTTACTCTTAATTTTGCAATGCCCCAATTTTTTATGAGATAATAATTTTAACATTAATCAACATAATTTTTATCCCACAACGAAATCCTGCTTGGTTGTTAAAAATATAGCATTTTGTCATTTTTTCTTGTTCCAATGATCCTAAGGAATATTGGTCCTTCCATTCCAAGCCAGAGTTAATGCTTGTATCCTCAATGCCCATTGTCGTAAATTTTCGGAAACTTTGTATGCAGATGTGGAAAAAAAATTTTTGCTAGAAGGATGGATTAGTTAAACAATAATTACACATTCTAAAGTAGAATTAGATAGAATTCTAGCAGTTATAAAAACTTGGGTTTTATTTCATTCCATTTTGAGAATGCAGAATACAGTAATTACAGTAATTTGAGTTCAACTTTTTCATACTTAAGAAAAAATCTGATAATATTACTACTTTATCTATTTTTGAGTTTAAATGATTGATAACATAATATTCATAGTTTTGCGGAACTGTTTCACAATGGCAATGACAGTTTGGTATTTGTATTTCGCTAGTTGACTCGCAGCCCAATTCATAATGAATTACGCAATTTTAGTTACCATTTTACTGGGTCTAGTTTTGAGTTCAATTGGACTACCAATAATATCCAGTATATTTGGTTCGTTTTGAATTTTTTGAATGTTAATTTTGTATTGTATTTTAATGCTGTTTTTCTATTTTTATTATTGTTTGCTGCTTTAAGTTAAGTTTGAATTTTAAGGATTGTCCATTATATAAGAGCATTTTTGTATTTTTTCTAAACAACTTTCAATTCTATTCAAAAACTAAATACAAATATCTATAAAAATACGAGATATCCAGTTTGAGCCAAGTGTTTTTATTTTTCAAGGTAATTTTGAATTGTGTTTAAGCTTACATTTTCCCTAGCATTTCTTCATAGATCAGGAGAACATGCATTTTTCCCCATTTCATATATACATACATACACTTTTTCCAGTATTAATGAATAACAACATTGGAATTCTAGTATTTTCTACTACAATATTTGACAAATGACCTCCAAAATAAATGCTTCGATATTTTAAAAACTTTATTTTGTTAAGTTTAAATGGGAGTGGACTCTGATTATTAATTGGCACTGTTATTTCTTCCATGTTCCTCAATCAATTCTTAACTGTCCAACCAAAATGTTCAATTTCACAGAAAAAAAAACTTACTACGTAGTTGTACACAAGTTTGTCTAGTTCGAAAATTCTTGAAAAAAAAACATATATGCCCACACATGGTTGAAGAATTTGATTACATAAGGGGTTGTTGGGTAGAAAAAATATACTTAATGTCTTTCCTTACTAGTTTCTATTTTTTTGTCCTTTTTCCTTACAGTTCTATTGTACTTAAGCTAACAGGAAATAGAAAAACTATATTTAAAAGTAACGAGCAAAAATCAAGATTTGATTGAATATGTTAAGAAAAAAATCAAAGAGAGAAAAACTTATTATTAAGCATTATTCTAGTAATTAAGTTACTGTCCAGTTGTATCATGTATGCTTTGGAATACTAATTACCAAATGTATTTTTCCATAAAGCTTCTCATTTTCTTTAATACAACAGATAATCCAGAAGAGCGTGATTATTTTGAGGGAGATATCATTTTGGACAAAAGGAACGGCATAATTGGAGAAAGTTACAGATGGCCAGAAAATACAGTAGTTTATTTGATTGACCCACAATTTTGTATGGTAGCAAAATTCTTTAATTTACTTTTTACATTGTTTACTTATTCTTATTCCTTGTATCACGATATTAAGCTTCAAGCGAAAAAGAAAAATTATTAGCTGCCTGGATGGAAATTAGCGAAAATACTTGTATTCAATTTCGAGAAAAAACCGTAGACGATGTAAATTATGTTTTGGTTCGGAAAAGACCTGATGGAGCTGGATGTTCTTCAAATGTAGGACATTTAGGTCAAGCTGAACAGGTAATGATTTTCTACTATCTAGTTTTAAAAAGAAACTGTGTACTTTACAGAAGTATTTTGAGCATAAACAATGTGAGCAACCATTAACTATTAATTAATTGACCAAAATTATTGAAAGGCAGCTGGAGGAAGAAAATAGTTTTTAATCATGTTATAGAGATAGATTCCAAGTTTATTTTTCTCCCATAATCGTTTATTTCAATTGTTTTGCCTCATCTTTCCATTGCAGGGCAAAAAAGATTCGGTACTACTAACACAATTTTACCTTCCTTTTTCAATACTTGGAGCATGCCTAAATAATTGATAGCCAACAAAAAAAGCAAGGACGCCTATAAAAATTTTCCGCAAAAGTGCTTTAACCTCTAAACCTTGAATTGATTCAATTGTTTTATACATACCGTGCATAAGCATAGTGTATATCTCAATTATTTTTTGCGTGTGTTACAACTTAATATACATAAACCTACAAATTGCGTCCTTCACTTAACTTTTAACTCAACCTTAGAAGAGTACCTGATAATTTTTTTTTGTTGTAAACCCAAAATATAAGTTGATTTCTTTTATATTTTGCATATTGAATTAATGAGACGGTTGGTATAAGGGAATTAGGCATTGAGACATGTATACTCTTGGGAAAATAAATAAAAATGATATCATTTTGTCTGACTTTGAAATGGAATTGCAATTGGTGTAGAAGCAAGAAAAAATCAAGCGTAAGTGCGTACTATGGAATTAAAATTTAACGTAAAAACAATAGGGTATGTAAATGTAGATTGAGACAACATTATTTTAATCTGTAAAACTTCTATACTACTTGCCCGCTATACATTATGTAAATGTGCAAAATTACTTGGATTTATAGAGTTGGACTCATTTTTTAGGCGTGGAAAGAGTAACCTTATATGTCCTTGACTCCTACTTCTTAAAACAATATTTTGCTTATCTTTAGATGAAATAGACTTCTACTTCAGCTATTTATAATCGATTGTAATTCCATTTTCACATATAGTTCATCAACTTGGAACCAAGTTGCATTGACCGACATGGAACGCTAATTCATGAAATGATCCATTCGATTGGATTTTATCATGAGCAATCACGTCCTGATAGAGACGACTATGTAAATATTGTATATGAAAATATTGAGCCGGGTAAGTGCTAAAAATAATTGAAACTGCTAAGATCCCAGACAAGTAACAACATCATGTCATCAAAATTTTAATTGCATATGACATTAGCTTTTGTCTAGTAAGTCTGCTTAGTTTGCATTTTTGCATTATGATTTTCAATGTCAGCTTTAAAGTCACGATTATCCTTGCATTTTGATTCTAAAGGGTAAAAATATGTAATTGAGAACCAAAGCCTAAAGCAAGCTTGTCGAACATATTTATTTTAACCTTGAGTAATTTGTCGGCTTTAAACACCAAAAATCAAATTAGTTTTGTTTATAAATCTTTGCGCAGGAAAACATTATTTGGGTTTCTCTAGACTTGGATTACGTGAACTAAATCACAAAACCAAAAAATTGTAATGCGTAGTTATAACTAGATAAAAATTATTAATCTTGGTTTTTTAACATTACAATTTGTATTCCATAATTTATGCCTTTCCTTTTTGTTTCTGCTTGTCAAAAGTTGTTGAAAATTGTTTACTTTGTAGAGTTAAAGATACACACCTGGGCTCAATTTAGTATTGGACCCTTAATACTCGTGCTTAATTCGTCCAACACCTTTTAATTACGTATAAATAATCCAAGGCTGGTCAAGGATGATTCGACTAATCACAAACTTGGCTAACTTGTTGACTAAGAAATGTTTTATTTAAATTCTCCAGGCAAAGAACACAACTTTAATAAGTACAACTATTCTGAAGTAACAACTTTGGGAGTTAAATACGATTATGGAAGCATTATGCACTATTCAGCATTTGGGTTTAGTCATAATGGAGAACCAACAATTGTAGCCCGAGAAGTATGTAGTATGACTCCTATAAACATCATTTTATTACTACGAAAAAATATTTGTATTTTTCATAGGACACAAATCTAACAATGGGTCAAAGAGTAGAAATGAGTTCGTCAGATATTCTTAAAATCCAAAGACTTTATGGATGTGATGAGAGAAAATAAGCGATAAATAACAAATACATTAAACTGTATTAATTTAGTACAGTTTCTTTCTGTTACAAGAAGGTGAAAGAATAAAAAATATCTTGAATAGTTTAATTCAAGTTTACAGTTAATTATTACGTGGCTTTGGAATTTGTTTTGTTCAAAACAATGCTTACATTAATACCAGCTTTCAATTATAACTGGAAGGAAAAAATATAGCGAAATATATTATTATTCTATGAGGCTAGTTTGATCGGCTTGTGGTTGATGACTTTTTAGGTACCTTTGCATAAATTAATATGTCCAGTAAAAATGTAAACAAAAGACTGGACATTTAGGTAGTTTTTTAAGTTAAATGTCCATTTACAGATACATGTGCTTAACTGTAAACAATATGAAAGTAAAAGAAAACCCTTGGCCTTTACTTCCTGATAGTGATTCGGAAGTTGTATCACATTTGCTGTAATTTTCATCTCATCAATAGTTTTCATATTTTTTAAAGCAGTTTGTTACCAATGTAAAGTGCTATAATAATTGTATCATTAAAAGCCAATTTCATCTTCTATATCCAAATTTATAATTTACAAAGCTTTTCTTGTCTGTTTTGGAAATGTAAATGAGTTAAATAAGACTTGACAATTCCTTCTTTTGGTCCTATGAAGGAGCATAAACGTAATTCAAGACAAAGAGGAATTTGTTAATGATAATTGTGAATTTGTAAACTACAAACTTGACTTTATTGTAGCTCTACCTTGATTTTTCATCTATCGTTTACTGGGTGGCTTTATAAATCTTTATGTACTTCACCTATCATCGTGGAAAAGACTATACTGTTTTAACTGGTGAGCCTTGAAATTATAATATTGTAGTGTAAGAAAGAAGTAAATGTTTAATTTAATTTACTGTGATGCATACTAATTGCTACTTGACAGATTTCTTTAACGATGATGCTATAAGTACAAATATTTAATTTAATCTAAGAGGAATCCAGTTTTAGATTATTTCACATAAAAAATGTGGTTCGAAAGCTCTTTATGTCATTGATTCCCTTCTTAAATTAACATATTTATTGTCGTGTCTTAAAGTTGATGTAATTGGCGTATGTAAAAATAAATTAAACTATCAATATTGTTAAGTTTTACAAATGAAACGTGTTTGTTATAGATTACGTTCAATTCACTCAAACTTTTTAGCCCGACCCAAGTTGTTTTGTCAACGGGTCAAGGGCTCATGTGATGATCATGGCCGTGTATATACATTTATATCCGAGCGGTAACTGTCTAACGCGTGGTCCGACTGACTTGAAATTTGGTACATGGGCGTTTAGGGTCATTCATTGCTTTAAGTTCATAGATGGGCAAAATCGGTTCAAGGATAAGGGTAGTTACAGTAGCAAATACCTCAATACTTGGTGTTTTCAAAATCAAAGTAGACGTGGAGGGATTTTACATCTTCATTTTTGTAGTACCAGAGCGTTTCGCATTGTTTCAAAAATTTTGAAGTCGCAAATGTTGTAAATGAACCTAGGGTTGGTGGAAAAAAGATTTTGTATTATTTCTCTAGCACCCTTTTAATGAACCTTGGGTCGGGCATTTTAACATGTATGGATAGATAGGTTTAGGACTTGTTTGTTTCCATAGCACCATTACTTTAAGCTTCATTGCAAAATCAAAACTTGGTACTTTTAATTTTACGAATCCTTTGTTAATTACCTAACGTTTACCAGTTATTCGAACAAAGTCCGGCGTAAACTTCGATATAAGAAACTGCAGATCTAGTAACTGAAGGCTTAACAGCTCTGTAGAAATGGCTTCTGTTGATGAAACAAATACTGAAGGTGATAAAGGAGCTTTACCAAATTATAGTATTGTAAAGGTAAGCTGAAAAACTTATGTCAAAAATACAATGTTGATTGAATTGAAAATATGTTCAGTTTGCGGATTTGCCTGAGGAATCTCGAAGTGAAATTATCGATTTGGTGGCTGGTTGTTTAGAAAGATATCCAACTGATCTTGTTGTAAGTTCGCTTTTTGTGTCCAATTAAACCATCTTAAATAAACTTAACTTGAATTATATAAGGCTGCTTGCAAAGGAATTAAAGAACTAATGGAGCGATCCTACAGTACTGGTTGGCATATTGTAGCAGGTTTGTACCACCAAACTGAATTTTGTAAGCAAGAAGATGTTCTCTAAAAACTCAATTTTCATTCTAGGTGAAAGCTTTTCATTTGATGTGACACACGACATAAAGAATTGTTTGTACATGTTCTATAATGGATGTCTTGGAATTTTACTTTGGAAATGCGAATAACTAATCAAACCAAAATGAGTGATTGTCTTGTCGATCTTGATGAAAACAAACAGATCTCAGCATAAAACAACCATGCCATGAAAAAGTTCAAATATTAAAAAGTAAAAACTAATTAACCAAATCAATTAATATTTGTACTGAATAATAGTATTGTAATTATCAATTCAATTTGAGCAACACCCTTGCAGTTATGTATGGCTCTAGCTCTTTAGTACACACTTAAACTTATCAGCCTGACTTAATTTATTAATTTTGTCTTCCGTCTATGAAGAACGCTTGATAAGATAACAAGTGATAACATATTGCAGTGGAAGCCTCCGAGTTTGAATCATGACTCTAAGTCGTACATCGACTGACGTTTATACTTAAAGTACTCCACTCCAACCAAATAAAATGTTCCCATACAGAAAGTTAATTTACAATCTAAATTCTATATACCACCAGAAACTCCAATGTCTTCCTGATATGGCAAACATTGACAGTAGGATATTGTAAGGTTGATCTTCTTTTCTCTCTTATTCAATCTTAAGTCAAAACATCCCATTCCTTTAATATTTTATAATATATTGTAATCCCTATAAAGAAACTTACCGAGCAATTAATATTTTGTAATCATAAAACACAATGCAGTATATTAAAACCTAGGTTTTGTGCGAATAGGATTTAAAATAGACCTTGACAAATAGATGCAAAATTATTATTTAGAGTCATGAAAAATTATGATTCGACCTTGAACTTAATACCCAAAACCTAATTATGCGTTATGTGTTTTGTGCATATTTCACTTCAGTTGTAAGAAAGTTCTTTTCCTCATTGTTGTGATAATCATAAATTGTAAGTTTTGTGTGCCATTTCTTCAGAGTCCTGGGCAGAGACTGGTCGTTGAAGTGTTTGAGAATTTATATAATAAAAACTATATGAAAAATATCTTAGATGGATTAGCTATTAATTGTGTTTTTTTTCTTTACAACTTTATCTATGCAATCTAAACTTGCATTATTGTAGAATTTACAAATACAATACACAGAAAGGAATGAATGTTCAAGGTGACTTTGACATGCCTCGGCGTTTGTAAAAATGTAAAGTTTGTGTGAATATTACATTACAAAGTATTCATGCAATATTTTTTCTTTGCAATTTTCAGAATTTACAATCTACTAGACTCTCTCGATTCTTGTTCCAAGAAAGTAGTTTTAGTTTAAAGGTTTGCTAAATTTCTGAATAATTATATTTTCCTGAAGGGAAAAGACTGTGAAAGATTTTATTATAGACAAACCGGATAGAAGTTCTTCAACTGTCCTTGCCATAAAAATTATTTCATGTTGCATAAAAGTTGGATAAAAATGAAATTGCAGAAATATTTTTTAAGAATGTCAAGACTTGTTCTGATCCGAACGCCAAAATGAACATCCACACAAACGTTGTCAAAATGTACCCGTTGAAGAACCATGAAGCTCTAAAATTTTTCCATATATTTTTTAAATATTGCACAGTAATTAATAGATAGTCTGAGAGGATTGTACGTATAATAGTTTATACGTACTAAAACCTTAAAATGAGATTCACGCACAAGGCGGATGTTAGACATCACTCCAACCGATGATATAATCACAATCGATTGCATTAAAGTTAATGGTAATTTGATAACCATGTTATCGTCTTTCTTATAGCTTCGATATGTTTCATTACATCAATGTCATATTAGAAAAATAGAGAATTTGGAACTGCCGAAAGATGATCGGTAATTGTTTGAAACCACTCAAAGTTTCATCAGTTTATAGTGAGTTGTTTCAACATAAAAACTTTGATTATTTTGCCATTATTTGTAATGCTACGGTATGCTGTTTTAATTAATTGTTTAAAAGTACACCTTTGGTGACTTCCAGTAAAACTGAGAACAGAGATGTTGAATGTTTTTTTTTCCTTCGTTTTCGAATGCCTTGTATTATTCTTATTGATGCAACTGGTTTATCCAAATACGCCTAATTCGGATTTGTGGTGAAACTCTTTAAATTATTGTTTTTTGATGAAAAATTGTTCCGGATTTCACATAGGTACTTCTTGTATAAATCCTTCACCGTGGCAAGACATTCTTTCCAACAATATATTTATTTGGATGGACCAGTTTATCATGAAATGAAAGTAGCTTTATAATTTTAATTAATGTTTTAATGTCCGGCTCAAATTAGTAAATATTATTTCACAAAGTTGTAGTTAAGTCCGAATTTATTACAACGTACTAGTTATTTGACTTGATTAACTAAATTTTTACTAAGAAATTATGTATGAACTTGTTTCATAAAAGTGTAAAGTCAGAACACAATTATGAATTAGGTACTTTTGACCAATTGGGTAAAAAAGCAAATTCGAAGTAAACTATTGATAAAAAGTTTTTGCTCTCCGCTCCAACTTGTGACAATTTCGTTTTATTGTTTGTGAAACATTGTTTTTTCAACCTACAGAGGCAGACCAAATTATTGGAATTGAATAAACATTTAGTGTTCTGGTAATAATTTTACGCACACTTTACATTAACACTTAACTCTGTGGTGCATGAGTAGGTCGAAGGCCAGATTATCTGTTCTTAGACAATTTATGTTATCATGTCAGGGTCGATGAGAAGAAGAAGGGTTTGGAGAAAGTATTTTATAGCATAACAGTTAATGAGATAAAAATTCAATCGAATATCATCATCCTCCAATCAAAATATTTTCATACACAATCTTCCAACATAACAGCACCTAATAATAGAATCTGCTTCACATGAATTTGGAGAGACGACAGGTAAGCGGATTAGGATTTTCACACCAATGTTCCTGACCTTCTGTTTAAAGTAATTAAACCCAATTAACCTATAACAAAATGTAAGTTACATGAATCAGAGGCGTGCCTCATTCATATTGAGGAAGAAATAATGCGTAGAGGTCACATGTAACTGAACTGAAATTAGAGTATCGGAACTATTTCCCAGAAGCAAACAATACAATCGGATTCATTAACGACTTAATCCTGTCTGCTGTGCGAGTCAAAGTTCAATGAATCCTGGATTTCTAAGAGACTTCGAGAAGGATCATGAGGTGTTTCTTGTTAATCAAATTTTAAACAATGTTTATAGAGTGAACAAACTCTAAAAGATGATTTTTGTAAGAATGTGTACAGGTGTAACAGAACGGGGATTTAAAAAGAAGTCAAGGTTCATTCTTGAGCTAAGAAAACAGAATTTGAATAAAAGATGTGAATATACCAAAAACTATGTGCGGAATGTCCAAACCCTTTACAACAGAATGAGACTATTTTTTTTTGTCCAGCCAGCCAGCTCACCAGAAAATAAAACGGATGATGTAAAGTTTGAGCTTGAGTTCTTTGATCCTCATGTTCAAGAAACATTCTTATAAAATACAAAAGCTAAAATTGTCCATAAAAAACAAGTAGAAGTATTATTCAGACTTCAGAAGTCCACCAACTCCAATGTGAATGAACTTTGGTCATTTATACAACACATTATGTAACAATGAATTCCAGGAACAATAGATTATACAATTTGTCCTCTAAAAAGTCTGGCTGGATGGGAAAAATACGGTAATAACAAATTTTGTATCTACTTTTTAGGTTTTATTACAATTCCATGCTCACTAGACTACATTATGACTAACTAGGGACTAAAGCCCTTCGCAAATTAATCAAGGAATGAAGAACTTTCTATAATAACGATTTAAAAAAATATTGAACGTAGTGATATCATATAATTCTAAAAATTAAAAACAATTTTTTACTTGGAAGTTCATATTTTATCATAAATCCATAATGCATGTACTACGAGCATATTACAGGAGTAAATGTAGCTATAAAATATAAACAATTGAAGTGATAGTATTCGTATATTTGCACCTCATTTGAATATTCTATAATAGTAGTTTGGACTTTTAATGTGTATAAATTGAATATTAATGTTCATTTATTTCCATAGACCTTGGGTACTTCTAGTAGGCGCATTAAAAGTTTATAGTTTACAAATTAGAAGAGAACTAGTTTGGTATGTAGCAGGTTGAGCAGAAGCTGTTTGACATCGTATTTCTAAACCTTTAGATACAAAAAGAATCGTCGGTTGATAAATTTTTGGAAGATTTATTGAAGTACAACTACTAGTTGTAGTTGGTATTTTATATGACGATAGAAAGATAATAATAATAAGGACATCCACACTCGGAATTAAAAGTACAAAAAAAAACGTTGAAACTATCATAATTTATATATACTTTGTATGCGTTGTATTGCTCATAGGGCTTGGATATATCTAGATAAAGAGAGAAACTTCTTTTTGGAATGAACTAATCGGGGAGTTTATTAGCCGAATTGAAGGTCACAACTAACTTAAGTATGACTATTTTTTATTAAAGCCACAAAAAAAAAGTTTGCCGTATGATATTCATTGTCTCCATACTGAATCAAGTCACATATAAAAGGAATTTATATATATATACACATGAATAAATTTTAAATACTCTTAACGTTTTTTGTTCTTTTTTCGATTTCTGCAAGTGGAATCATTAATTTGAGTTTAGCCCAGGTCGTTAATTTTATTCACATTCTACAACTATACGTTAAAAACTTTAAGTTAGTTCTTATTATTATGATTCAATCACGTGAAACTTATGTCTAGCATTCATACCTTTATCTAGACAATAAAATCAATGACAAATTAAAATATGGAAATATTATTTGTAAGTACGGACAAAAGTAAAATAGGAACCTTACTATATATTTTTCAAAAAATTATTTAAAAAAAATACTATCCTGCACTTGGCAATAAAAGAAAAGTCATTTTAAAAACAGCTTTGTTTTTTTGTTTTTAAATATTATTATTATTACTAATTGATATTGGATTCAATCATTCAAGAAAGTAAGAGTAAAAGTATGACTCACGCGAATTAAACACGGTTGCACTACGTCCTACTCTATTTCATTGTTGTTTTAACTACATGCATTACATTACAATGTAAATCTTGGATTATCATGTTCCTTACAAATAAAATACGTCATTCCTGTCCAGAGTACAACCTATTCGCATTAACAACAATCAAGCCCATTATTGTGCAAAAAAAGGAAAACACAACATTTTGCATGCGTTGAGTCATTGAGGATGAGCCAAAAAATCTTAAAAATTATATATAAAAAAAAACATAAAAAAAAGTTTGTGTGAGTAACCTTAATAATAATAATAATAAACATGTTATGATTCTTGATTCAAATCTTCGCAATAAATCGTAGGATGAGAGTATTACGAAGAAAGTTACTTCCTTTGCGTCACTTAAAATAGGACTTTCAACTCAAGAAAGAAAAAATAAAAGAAGAAGATGGACCAGTAATATAACAATTTCGAGAAGATTTTTAATTTCAAATTGAGCAATTAATCTAAGTAAGTAATCCAATCCACCCTGTATTTTATTAAATTCAAATTGTTACAAACATTCAAAATATCTTCTGGCAATTTTCTACTACTACTGGTCAAAACTAGTTGAATTGAAATACAAACCATGACGTGCAGGACAAGATTTCTAACTTTGTTTAGTTATTTAAAACGTTGTATATGCACTCTTATATATTAATTTTTTGTCATTGAAGTAATTGTAAACAATTATTTTCTTTACACGTGTCGTAAAAGATCATTATTGCAAATCCAATCATTTTCATTATATACAAAATACAATGAAGTACTAATCCGTAGTTGTGCTCACGATCATCATAGTGTTTTTCCAGGATAAATTACCCTAAAGTAAAGTCTAATCTTTCCAAACCTTTGATCGGCGGTATTGGATCGATATAATGGAAAATATATGGAAGATTTTGGTCAAGACAGGACTACTAAACCCTCATGAATCGTCATCCTTAGTTTCTTTAATGGAAAAATCTTTAACGAAAAATAGTTTGTATATTTTGATATAAAAAACTTTTGTAGAAAGTAGGAACTTTGTATTGTAAATATTTACACCCTTATATAATCTTTGGTTAAGGTAATTTAATATTACAACAAATTAAAAAAAATACATTGTAATCGAACCTATTTCAGAATCTTGGATTTAGAAAGAAGATGTAGTACTGCCAATCCTGGATTTAAAAATGACGTACACAAACGAGTTTCTTTGCAGTTCGTTAAACGTTGTGTAATAAGATTGTAAATAAAAGGAAGAAGTATGGAACCAGTTGATTTAATTTATCGTTTTTTTTTGTGTCGTCACAAGTTCCACCACACCCGGCATTTATTACCATGAAAGTAATCATCTGAAATTATGCATCTTTTATATCAAATGAAAATGAAAACCCGAATTCCAAAAGCCACGTTTACAACCACGTCAGAGATGTTTCAATATTCAAACGTTTGTACATTATACGAACGACTGGAATGGCTAAAATAAAAATTAATTTATTTTCCAAAATGCCGACTCACATAAATAAAGACAACTTTCTTTGAGAAAATAAGATTTTCCATCGTTTGAGTCATTTAAAGTAATAACTGAAAAACATAAGAGATGACGCATCTAACCTTTCATTGTTACAGATAACAACAATACAATATAATGAACAACTACTTTACGTCCATGCATGTGGATTTTTGGAAATTCATGAATTGGTCCTTTAAACTTACATTTCCTATGTTCTGGATATGTCAGTAAAGAACGATTCAAATATTTCCAAATGTGTATTAACTTTGTGTTTGTACAATAATAAATAAAGTAAAGTAACCCTTTCCTCTTGAATCATAACATATTTACAGTAAGTTTTGACAAAGAAAAGATTGTATTCGCTTTAAGACTCAGCATTGCTTTTCAAGAATAGAATCTTATGTAACTGGAATAAAAGAATTAGGTCAGGGCTGCTGTTTATTTACTAAGGATAGATGTGATGCATGAGTAAGCGATGGTGTTCCAATTGTTACAATTAGTGAACTTCTAGGAACCCTCTTATATTCATTACCGAAGAATTTTCCTTTATGTTTTGGTCTTATTGAGATATTAGATATCCTTTTACCAACTAAAAATATTACAAGGTTATCTGGAATGCAAGTTTAATTGAATTTCAATAAAAGTAAAATACTTTCCCCTTGAGATATTGACAATTTTAGAAGGATAAGATCCAGTCATTTTATAATGCAAACCATTGCTGTTGAACTGCATTCAGTTGGAAGGGTTATCAAACCCGATTGATTTCTTTATGACAGTTTATTTATCCTTTTGATTATCTTGTTTCAATACATATTCTCTGAACCATTATTTAAAAGTTTGAAAGTAAATTTTATTAATAACGGTTTGAACTTACGGAACTCAAAACTTGATTAGATGTATGCATGCATATGCACAAAAAGGTGCTATATAGCGGCTTTAAATTAATATTGTTGTATGTATGTATGTACCTCAATAAAGTATTTTACATTCAGAAACTGCATAAAGAACAAAAGTGTATTGTAATTTTGTAACATGGCATTGAAATCCTGGTACAGGTAAGAAAGGGAATTGAATATAAAAGACTTCAATATTTTCTTCCAAATCCCAAAGATTCACATTTCACAATATATGAACTAGGAAAAGTGTCAAAAGGAGAAAAGTCCAGTTGCTTGCTCATAATAAAATTTAAATCCCGAGTTGTAGGTGTATAGGGAACATATTTTTGTTCATTGTTTTCAACAATTCACAAATCACTTCTTCATTTGTCAAACCACATCATTTACTTGTACATAAATCTTTTTTTCCTTGTTTTTTACCTATACTTGTTTAATCAATCGTTATATAACATTTTAACCTGGCCCATCCATTCTCTCTTCATAAAAATATGTTACACGTGCAACTAAAAATCAAAAATCAAGTAATAATGTAGAATTCAACTGATACATTTTGCTAATAGCTGACACTAATAATCATTCCACGAATGTATCAAGCTAACTTGAATTTTTTTTTTCAATATAACATAGGATTGTTGTATAATATTTTTGTAATAGTAATAATAATATGCTATATAAGTCCTCCTAAATAATTGTTGTTGACAAATATCTGTTTTATAATACAATTAATAAATATCAACACAAATAAACAAAACATTGTTGAATGAAACCAGTTAGGCATTCGTTATGGAAAAGTACTCGAACAGAATTATGATCTGATAAGCATTTAAATTTTTACTATGTTTTGTTTTTTAATTTGTGTTCAATATCAAAAGTTTGGATGAGAACTATTCGTCAACTCTTTGCCTTAATAGAAAATTTCAAAAATTCTGTTAATATGCTAACATACTCGTGTTGGCTTAACATAATATTGATATCCATGGAGCAAAAAGTCTACTGGAAATTAAAATTCCA
>JAQGCY010000377.1:0-18725 GCA_034700645.1 Xenylla mediterranea | reverse complement strand
TTTAAGATGTACAGTAGAAGTAGTAGTAGTAAGTACTTTATACTTTAGTAGTTTTGACTTGATTGAAATAGTTATAGTTCATGTATTGTATTTTGTATTTTAACTTCGTGGATCAATCAAGGATAAATGCAATGGAATTTATCAAAGCTAAATAAATAAACGAAGAAATTAGACCTAATGTAAGATTAGCATGCCGAGCTCTGGATTAATCAGCTATTATTAGCTTAGCCGATGTGAAATAGAAAAAACAACAACAAGGAATGAACACATATTTAAAAAAAATATCGATTATACATCTAATTAATTTAATTGAGACTGACCCAAAATTTAGAGTATAATTTTCTGTAAAGATTAATTGAAGTGTAATTAGATTAAAAATGTAGAATATACAAATTGATGGACGTGACTGTGGCTACGATATTCTTGTATTATAAGTTATATGTGTTTAGTAGTACATAGATTAAGAGTATTAAAATTAAAGTGGAATTATTAAAAGCTTTAAAATTTATTACACAAATTAAATACTATACTTACTTTAGTTTTAGCTCTAGTACTTTAATTAGTAATTTCCTTTTACACATACAATATTGATTTATCATTAGTGTATTTTGTATTTAGTTCTGGGCACAAATCTATCTTTAAATGAAATGAAATCAGATAAAATGAAGTACAGGTTTTGTAAGTATTTCCTTTGCAATTTTGTGATTAAAAGGAAAGACTTTGATATTTGGAATTTTTTATTGTCATTTAATTGTTTTGAATATAGTTGTTGAGCATCAAAAACTCTAGCCGGTTAAAGGTCAAGGAGGTTAAACAAATATCCACCTACGGACAGACCGGTTCCACTCCCAACGTAATAATTAGGCATAGTTCAAACGTAACAGACGAAATAACAATAAGCTTATTAAACAAGATGAATTCCATAAATTCCAAAAATTTGTTGTACCAGTCAAGCCATACTAAAAATTAACTGACTTTACAAACATTCGTTTCTTTACTTAAAATTAAACAATATTTATTTATATAAGAGTAAAGTGCCTTACTCCTGGTAGGCTTAGTTGGAATTACTTCGTAAAAATAACTCCAACAACAATACCCTCATTCATTTATGCATTATTGAAATGGATAAGGAAGTAGCCTTATTTCATTCTCAAAAGGTCGATGGACAAATGGAAAACCTTATTTAAGCTTAAGTATTATTATATTTAGTTACTGTTATTCATGACCATGGCCAAAAAAGCTTTGTGAAATTCCACGAGGTATATTCAATGTGTGTTGGAAATACGAGGCTTAAATATTATTTAAGGCCTCGTACACTTTGACTTTGCGTTCCAGTTTCCATTGTATTTTATCCCAAGCAGAACTTCCTGAAGTCAAAAGAAATCTATATTTTGATTACATACAGTAAGTTTTTGATCAACATGTGCGAAAATCAATATTTGAACCCATACTTGATTGATTCAGTAAGTTAAACATGTACAATAATTGATTAAGATCAACATTTTGTTAAATTCCTACGATCGAACCTTTATATAATTTTTTTTTGAATTTCAGATTATTCGGCAACTTGGATCGAATGCTTCACTAAAGGAATTGAGTATTTTAAGACAAGTTTCAACTGAATATAACAAAATTCTTGGCTCAGTCTTTTTTGATCGTGTTGGAAAGGAAATATCTGTATTTTGCAACGGGAGACTTAAAACTTACCATGGTCTTGTGCCACCAAAACCCAACCCACCCCCAGAAACCGTATCCCTTTTCTCTATTTTTAGAATGGATACAGATTATCCCCCTGTCATTGACGCATTGTACTGGGATCGAAATTATACTGAAATTAAATTGAAACCTGAACTATGTTCTATTTTTCGGAAACTAAGACTTACGACCTACCTACAGGATTTCGGTAATACGTATATATCATTTTGCCAAATCATTAAGGGACTTCCGATTGAGCTGAACCAATACATAACTCAACTTACCCTTGACGTATGTACCTACCACCTAATTTCTCCCCCACTTAAGCCTGTTGAAAATGCAATCCCGTTATATATGATCGAATTAATTAACCAACTTGAGAATTTGACAACAATATTCATATTCATTAACCAAGGCGGAGAAAAAGTTCTTATACCTGACAACCTAGATTCCTTTGTTCAAAGTCTCACCAATCCTAATATAACTATTGTGTTTCCATTTGATGATTTGCTACGCCAATCCGATTTACCCGAATTTAAAAACATTTTGGAAAAATGTTCCAAGTTCAAAAACATATTATTCCAAATTAATCTCGAATTTTATAGTAATGACACATTCATTAGTAATGCAGAAGTCATAATTAATTCCATAGAGAAATTTTCAACTTTGGAATTAAGATTTTATCATGATGAGGTATATCAGCTATTTCTATGCCCAGACAAGTTTGCACGGGCACTATCATATTTTAAACAACTAGCTCCAGCCCTAACATCTTTAAATATTGTAAATCCAACACCCGACGTTTATAAGACGTTGTTTTGTTCAGATACCAAGTTCCCAAATCTCGAAATTCTACGAATTGTTGGATCAAGTCTAAGTCTAGATAAGATATTAAATAATTGTTTAGATATAAAAAAATTAAGCTGAAAATGTGTCAATGAAAATTTGTCAATATTTTATAATCAAAACTTTACAAAGGAACAAAGTATCAACAGTTGTTTCGGAAAATTACAAAAATTGACAGATTTGGGTATTGTATACAATGAAAAATATCATAACGTTGATAGGATTTGTAATGGTAATATATTACACATTTATCTGAAAAAATTATTGCCCCAATGTGACATAGTTTTTTTTTCTAAAAAGAAATGCGAAACACAATGAATGCCCAAAGTTTTGTTGATCTTGGTTGTATTGTAAGGATGAATTTAAAATACAAGCCTACTCGGATAGAACTATTCTCAAAGAATGTTGTATATTTATATTGTTAACGAATATGTTTTATTATACTAAAAAATGTAGAAATAAAATTTGAATTATAGTTTATCAAAAAATAAAACAAACTAAACACAAGTGACAGGTTGATTGATTTACCTGTCATGTGTCATACGAGTTGATTAAAAGAAATGAAAATCAATTTTGTCATTCATTCCAGAGCTGTACATTTTTCGGCAAGGAAATTTATTTTGCCAAAATAATTACATTTGCAATTTATTGGCAATAAAATGCTAGTATTTCCACAAGGAGCAGAAGATAAATTAATGATTGGGGGAGGGGTATGGGAGAAAATGGAAAACTTTAAGGGAGAAGTGGAGTCGTATGTGATTTCCGTTGATATAGACAGCCCTCCAGGTTGTCAAATTCCTATGGTATATCTGAATGTTGCATTATCATTTAGACAACCATTCAGCAAAAATTTAGAAAGGCTAGACTTCACATGGAGCGGGGTGAAAAGTAAGCAATTGTAGTTTATAGTATGCTTTATCCTAAAAACAAATGTCCTAATCCATCGATTTTTTTAATTTTCCGAAAGAATTGTTGATACTTTGTTCCTTTGCAAAGTTTTGATTATAAAATATTGACAAATTTTCATTTAAACGTGTAATTTTAGTTTTTCAAAATTAAACAATTACTTTAAAGTCTTAACCCTATTTTACAAGCCCAATAAAGTAAAATTGATATTTAGTGGATTTAATGCTGTATTAATTCAACATTCTTATATTTTCAACAGAATCCTGGAAAGTAGAAATGGCTCATCATTGCTCGTTTGGGGTTCAAGGAATTAAATTTAGCATTGAGAATCCGTCATCAGGATTGTTGACATTTTTTTACACTTTTCCAATGGATCAACAGGAAATTGAGTCTTTAAAAAGTGGGTTTAAGTATCACTTTATTTGTGAACCTCTAAAGGGTAAGGTGGTCAATGGTTTCTGGTTTGTTGAAATATTTGTTATTGTTACTGTATTATGGTCCCTTTTGTCTGGTTTCTTATATGTCCGTAATTTTTTGTGGGTTCTTATGGTTTTTTCAAACGTGACCGTAATTATTGTCTGGGTCCTTGGGTTTTGATTAGTTATTCACTAAGTCTGGTCTGGTTTGTTATGTTTTGGTCCATAATTACATAATTGGATTTAGTTACATCTTTAATTCTACTGTAATATGTGTTAGTTACGTCACGTCCATAATTCATTCAACATAGTCTGTAGATTAGTGTGTCGGTGATCGTGGTAGTCTCGTATTTCTGTTGGTCAACACTTTACTGGGTCGGACCCCTTGGCTCTCATGTCATGCTATCTTTTATTTTCCAATAATTTGTACAGATTGCCTCCAGTTTGCGAAAGACGAAGTTAAAAAATCAGAATCAACATGATCAATCGATGAAGACGGGCTTAATCACGAAAAATTACCTAAAAAACTTGGTTGGATTTGTAGTTGTAGTTTATCATTCTCATTCTAATTCTAAGATCTTTTGTGCTTAGTTCAATTGGTTCAATTTAATCATTTTCCATTTAAAAATACTTAATACTTTCCTTTGCTTAATTTGATTAAAAAAGTTATCATTGCATTGAAACCATTGGAGTTTAAATGTGTATCATGAATTCCGTTTAATCCCATTGCCCCAATTCGTAGTTTAGTCAAGTGTTGGAGAGGAAGAAAGCGGGGGTTTCATATTGTCTTGGATATTATTATTTTGTTTTGTCAATTGATCCCATTGATTGAAGTGATTGATTCCATTATTAATTATTAATTGTTATAATAAACCTATGGGAAATGCCACAAGGAAAGTTGGCTAGAATTGTTAGTTTTAGTACAGAGGATCCAGTAAGTCACAATCAATTTGAGTTTGTCATGTCATAAGTCATAACTCATAAAATCCACAACTTTGGACTTTGGGTAGTGAGTAGGACTCTGAACTCTGAAGTTTGATGATACTTTGTTGTTCTTAATAATGCTAATTCTAGAAATATCCTGCATCAAATCTCCTTAAATCTGCCCTTGGGACTACCCCAACCTCAGGCGGTGGTGGAGGAAGTGGACGATGGAAATGGAAATGCAAAGAGCCCGGAGAGCCTTCAGCCTGGGTTACAGTTCAATTGGAACAGATTTCTAGGATTGTTGGCTTAAATTTTGGGAATGAAGGGTCTGCATTTGTTGAAGTACAAGTTGGGAGGTCTCGGAGCGGCGGTAGTAGCACTGGTTCCGGAGATCAAGAATTCAAGGTTTGTTCGATTACTAATTACTTGCAATTATACTGCTCAGTTAAGAAGGTGACGGACTGACTAGTTTTCTGGTAGTTCTGGTGCTAAGACAGACATGACCGGTGGTTTCGGTGCTAGGACAGACATTTTCTGTAGTTCCAGGGCTAGGACGGCCTGGCTTTGGCGCTGTACAGACATTGCCGATGGTTCCGGTGCTAGGGCAGACATTCCCAGCGTTAGGACGTCAGACATTCCGAAGTGTCGCTGAGGCCGAACTATGCTTATGCCCCAAGGAGCTAATTCCTCCGGAGAAATTACTCTAAATTTGTTAATTGAAGCTAAAACTTCTACTCATTTTTCATTTTTATTTCCAGGTTCTCCTAAGTTCCACAAGCCTAATGACACCCAAAGATTCTCGTGAAGAAACAAATCTCTCACGCGTCCGGTCCCTTGGCTCCGAAGGTTTTGACAAGGAAGTAGCAGCGGAAAAATGGGATCTTGTAAAATTCATTTGTTCTCAACCTTTTAATCGTCATTTGAAATATGGATTATCATTTATTGAAGTTAGAGTTCCAGATGAATTGAGACAAATGCAAAATGGCTCCTTGCCTAAGAAAATTGGTTCATTTTCCTTACGCTCTACACCAATTACTGGAGCAACAAAGTCAAGTGAAGATTTAGATGCTGGTGAAGATGATATTGATCCAGTTAGAATTGGTGCATTTTTTGCTAAGAGACAAGCACAAAATTCAACAACAACATCATCTTCATTGCCAAATCCATTATTAAATTCTCCGACCCAAAGTCTTTCTATTTCTGCACAAATTCGTCGACAGTCTCCAACGCAAGCATCAGCAACAACAGTTTTTGTTACTCAGAAAAATTGCGGTTCTCCAAATCCAAATACCAAAAATTCCAACGATTCTCCGTCTGCCCGACCCAAGTCAACAGCATCAACTTCAAATTCACATTCATCGCAAAAAAGATCAAAATTGAACCCATCATCAGGCTCTCCTTTAGCAAAACCTGTACCTGACCCAAATAAAAATCGTAATCAGAAAACCATGAGTCTTGCGGACGATTCTGATGAAAACTCAGATTCTTCATCATCAGATCGGATTCCAATCCCACATCCAAAACGTCAAAGGAAACATGCACCATTTTCACGACTATTTTCCGATGTTACATTTGTAATGAGCGGATATGAAAATCCAAGACGTGGAGAAATTCGGAGGAAAGCTGTGGAAATGGGTGGACGCTGTGTACCAGATTGGAATTCAAGGTGTACGCATTTAGTGTAAGTTTTATTACAATATATTATAATAATTACATTGGTACTACTGTATGAATTTATACCATTAAATTCTGTGTACAGATGTGCATTTATAAATACACCAAAATTCCGGGCTGTTCGGGCAGCTACTGGTATTACTGGGAAAATCGTAACTGAAAAATGGATTGAGGATTCCTATGATGCTAAGACACGCTTTCCATGGAGACGGTAAGAATTCCAGAATGATAAGATTACGAATCTTTGAGTTTCTTGATCAGTCAGTCTAGTCGATATGCATTCCTGCTTTGGGATCTCACATCAATCTATGTAAAAATTGAGCCCGGTCGTCGTGTGTCGTGTCGCTGTCAATGCGATTTGTTGATTTTGACGATATGTAAATGATGTTTCGTTTTGCCTTTCCATACATGCATTGATGCATTCTTTGCGTTTGCCTGCCTCAAGGGAATTTAAAAGTATAAATTCTCAGAGTCAGAATTTCTTGCTTAAGTTAAGTTTTGCGACTTTTGCGAGAGCCAGAATTATTGAAGTGGACTAAATGTATTTTATATTTTATGCCCTCTTTTCTGTGTTCTGTCCGTTTCGTCTTAGTTTAACTTTATGTATGTCTGGAGGAATTGTTATGCTGGATGAAATGAATCAAATAATTCAATAGAATTCACAATAAAGTTAAACTTTCCATAAACATGAATAAATTCCAATATTTCCAAAAAAGTCCTGAAAAATGGAATGGAAATTTAGAGTAAATGGAAAGGTTCGTTCAGATATTTATTGACTTAACGTTTACTCAAAAAACCCAAAGAAAAAAACTAGAAAGAATATGAGATTCAAGAATACAAGAATTGGAAACAGTTTTTTTATTATTTTATATCTCCGCTATCGCTTAGCTCGAGCTTCGCTTGTCGCTTCCAAAATCAGATTCAAAATATCAGAAGAATAATCAAAATCAAGCTAAGCCTTCGATTCTATGCAATTCATTCATACATGTAAGACTTTGTTGGAATAGCTGTAGACAGACCCGACCCAAGGTCTACGACAACCGTCCCGACTCGTTATGTTTTCAAAATTTCGAAAACCCAATAATAATTGATAGAGTTGAGGTTGACTTTGACGGACAGACTAAAACAACTTCAACTTGGGCCGGTTCTAGAACAAAGTATATATAGTTTTATTTATGAGTTTTGATTTGATTTGTCGTGTTCTTCTTGTCTATGACTTTCTGAGTTAACTGTAAATGTAAGCTGAATCTTTTTAGTTTATTTTGATTTTTTTTGTATGTACACAGATATTGTTTGGATCGTAATGATTTGGGTTCTGAGAGTGAAGAAGAAATATTTGCACAAGAAAATGATAATGAAAATGGAAATCGTAACTTTAACGGTAAGGAACACAAAATGACTTAAAAAAATTCGAGAAATAATATTCATTCTTGAATAATTCATTAATTTAATATATTTTTTTTCAGATTTTACAAATGACAATGACAATGCGGAAACGGAATCAGTGAATACTGGAAATCCTCAAAGGTAAGCAAACTGCAAAAAAGGCTTAAAATTAAACATGAACATCAACATTAGTTTAATCTAAAACTGAGGATGAGATTACAATGATTACGTTCAAATGTTCTTTCTTTTCTATTGTCATATGTGAGAAAGCAGGATAAGATAAATGCATGCAGGGAAATTTTTTTAACCTTAAATTCCATAAGCAGACGTACTTACACCGAGAAAATGAACTGAAGTGAAGATGTGACTGTGACTGTGTGTGTGAACTCATTTTTCGGCCCATTAACTAAGCCAATGCGATGCCTATGCCCAAGACATGTCATTTATTGAATTGAATCATTTTAACTTATTTTCAATTTCCATACTATTTCCATCTGTGACTGGGGCGTGGAAGAGAAAGCAGCAGAGAATTTCTTATCGTTAGATCGACAGAGATCAATCCATCTGGGACTTTCGCTTTTTCTCTAGAATAGAATATCCTTTGATTTCTTGACTTTTTTGGCTTTGACTATCATCAACATTGCATTGCATTTGGGCTAGAATAGAAAATGAAACTCTTCGTCTCCAGATTCATGTTCAGGTAGCATATAGCAGATTTAGGTTTGTCTTTATGTGCTTGGGTTGTTCTATCTATTTCTTCTGGAAATGAAATTCATTCATTTCATTTAAGAATTCATCCCAAATGATCTTGAAACTTCCCATGTGAATCGAAGAAAAAAAACCAAAATCAAACTAGAAACACCTTGATCTTGATGTAGATAGATTACTCTCTTTAAGTTGGGTTTACTTTTACTTATCTTCAATCGCTGGAGATTTGGGAAGCACCGACTCCAAATAAATCGGGAAATTTAAAGAAAGAATTGTTTGATTTGTTGGATTTAAAGACTCTAAATTTTTGTTTCTTTTGCTTTGTATTTCTATTAGTAAAGACAGAAAACGAAAACGATCTGACGATTCCAATTCCAAACATAAACATAAACATAGAGCCAGAATTATTTCTTCTTCATCTTCTGAGGATGAAAATGATCAAAATGTGACAACTGGAGCTGTGGCTGTGCGTATGACTGAATCTTCTAAACTGGAAAATGTTCCAAATACTGATATTGACAAGGATAATGAAGCATATGAGGCTGATACAGATGTGGAAAGTACAGACGGTGACGGTAACGACACAGAAACAGATTTTGATCCTCAAAGCCAAAGCAGAGCATTCTTTAGTTCAATGGTATTTTATTTCCATGACCATGATTCTGGCTCGGAGAGTCAGAATCTCCATCAAAAAATCGTCCAAATCATTCATCAGAACAAAGGGTAAAAAAAATAGAAAACAATAATCGACTGCTTTCACTATGTGTTATGGGATAGATGCTTTTTTTACTGCAAACTTTTTTAATTTGTGAGCTGTAGCTTTAGTTTTTTTCTTAATTGGAATTTTCTGACCATTATGTGTTATGTGTTATATGTTGTTTTTTTCATGGATTTTTTGATAGATTAGTTCAATCGAGCCTTGATGAAAATGTTAGCAGTATTCTTACATTTCAGACAAATTGGACAGAGGAATTTACTGAGGTAAGATAAGACAAGGCTAAAGTAAAGTTTGTAGAAAGTAGAATGACTAAAGAAAAAAGAATTGTTATGTTAGGAAAAATGAAAAGTATTGTATTATGTGTGAGTGAAGTGTTTAAAAATCCTTTGGGAAAATACAAGCGACAAGAAATTTTTCCGTACATCTTGGCATCTTGTGCATAAAATATAATATAAGGTTTGCCATTGCCATAAATAAAGTCTACTTTGTCATACAAGTACAACTTTTGTAAATTGTATAGCTATAGAAAAATGACATAGATTTTATTCATAGACTCTTCATATTTAATAAGACAATGGGACAGTGATGATGATGAAACAAAAAGAAAATAGTGAAAAGATACGAACGATAATCATAATCATAATGGAACGGAGCCGAAAAAAAACTTCCTCACTTTTCACTATATAACAATTTACTGTAATGAATTTTGGAAAGCATTTTTATCTTGGGTCAGGAATCAAGCATCAGGCTCACTAGAGAAAGATATGAGAGCAGACTTTCACTTCTATAAACAGCATAGCATTTTTTGGACCTTCGGTTCACTCACTCATAGGAAAAATGGACATACTAGAGTTCTTGGCTTTAGACTACTTGAAAACAAATGGTATTCTACTAATAGGATGGTCCTTCGCCGTTCGCCATGTCCACGGTCCATGGGCAGGGCTTTGAATGATGTAAATTTGAATAGCATACATACATAGTACTCATATCATCATCACAAGCAAGCACAACCATCATCTTCATCTTTTTGGACTATCAGTGTTTCGAGTATCCGCATCTCAAGTCAGTATACTTTCACTGTTAGCAATTGGTTTGGATTTACGTACAAAATGTACTTACTTTTATTTCTATCCCTCTGTAACGATTACTATATAAATGGAGCATTAGATTTTACATTTATATTTTTCAGGATTTGATTTGAATCTAATGTATTGTAATGTGAATTAGAATTGGAAAACAAGAAACATTAACTTAACTTATGGTTATAGAGAGTTCGGATTTATCTTTCTCCATTTACACAATTACATTGAAATTGAAAGCACGCACATACAGACATAATGATAACAAAACTACGTATCAATACATGAACACTCTTGTTGGGTCAGGCTAAAAAAAAATGCAACTACTTATTAACTACAACTATTAATTATAACCTTGTTGATTTTTTTTAGGCCCTGAGCGAAAATCCAAACTTAACAATTCTCAATCAAAACTGGATACTTGAATGTGAAAAACAAAACTCAAAAGTACCAATGAATCCTTTCATTCTAAAACAAAGATAATAAGTAAATGTACAAGTTAAACACACATGATAATTTCATGCATGCTGTTTATTGTTTGTAAACGATGAATTTAATCAGTACAAATGAATGAAATATAATCAAAACAAAGCAAAAATATTGTGAATTTTTTTGGAGTCAAATTGAATTGAACAAGACGAGACGTAAGAATATGAAAATGATGATCAAATTTTAGTAAAATTTTCTACGCTCTTGGCTGTTCGGATGGATGGATAATGAATACTTAAAAAGCTTGTTCAGAGTCCATTTTACGTATTGAGCGTTTGCTTAATTTAATTGGCAATATCCGAATCCGACGAAGAGAGAGAAAGCGACTATCCATGCATGTGTTTGAGTATAATATACGCAATTCCATACTATAATCGATTCATTTATATTCAAATATAGAAATTTCAAGCTTTAAAAGTATCAGTAAAAAAAAATGTAACAAATGGTCATGGTGAAAGTAAATAAAAGTATAGTAGCTTTCACTATTTTTTGGCTATGAACTCGTTTTGCAGTGTAGTGGTTTAAACTAATCTGGGCCTGGTTCAAAAATCCATCTGGACAAAATTGTAGTTTCCTGTTAATTCCACAGAGTAAAAACCAGTATTTTCCAATTCCAATCAAAATGGAATTTACCACCACGCAAGAAGAACAGCGTAGGAAGGAGTTATCCTTATCCTTATAATTATAATTACGTAAATCATAATCATAACAACAGTTTAATCCTTTACCGTTCTCCTTACAGAAACATTATCCACAATGTAAATTGAATTGATACATAGCATTATTGTATATGTATTTGTATATCAGTTTTAAGCATAATTTCATCCACACCTACGCCAACAACGTGTCATCAGTTCTTTATGAATAACATGCTTATTTTTTGAGTTTGGATTAAAATTTGAAACATTGCAATTCTAATTCGCAATTGTTCATAGATTAAAACTGTATACACACACGCAAAATAAAACCAAAAGAAAGATTAACATCAGAAGTGGATTACCTATGGGCCATGTGTGTGTTGGTTGGACGCCAGCAATTCCATGAAATTTAAAGTAAGCCTTGTTAAGATGGAAATTCGATTCATTCACCATCACCAACCAAACCATCATAGAATCAGATCAAATCAAATCACCAAAACCATACATATACATATGGATGAATGAAATCGAATCATCAAACCAAAAAAACTTCAAGTTTCATGAACGAGGGTATATACTTTTATCTTCAGTCTTCACATTGCACCAGTTTTTACACAGTTGGTTGTTTTTCATTTCCGAATTTTAAGAGCTCATTCATATGACGCCAGCAGAATTCCAGTCCCGTGTCCTTCTTCTGGACACTGGACAACTGGACTGGAAGAAAATGAATAGTTTTCATTTACTCAGCTCTAATTCTATCTATCTGGAATTCTGGACTAATTTTTCTTGATTATGGATGGAGAAAGACAAAAGTCTGCATACATTACGAATATACACAGGATGATGATGGTGCTTGATGCATATGAATATCATGCACAGCTAGGTAATCAAAAGGTAACAAAACGAATACCAAAGTGTTGTTAAGCCAGCCAAGTACTAATTCTATTCTAATTCTAATCTCAACAAACAAAAGAATTTAAACTGGCTGGTGTCTGCCTGCTGCGCTGCATACTTGGGATTATATATACAAGTTTTCATCATTCACTACTACTAAAACTGGACATTTTTCAGGTTAAAATACTGTTTTGTTAAAGAATTTGAAGGTATCTATTGCAGAGATTAAAATTGAAAAGAAATTTACTTAGAAAATATAACAGTTGACAATACTAGCTCATATATTTGGTGAATGAAAGTATTGCTTATTTAGGTATTTAAAAGATAATGCGTGGCTGTCGAGGAAGAAAGCACTTGAAAAAAAAAATAGAGAAATGAAGAATTTCAGCAACATTCATTTCTTTGGAGTACACTTGTACTTATATACAGTAAACACAATCATTACAAAGATTATCAATTTAATAGATAGCTTTTTTACGTAATAATAACAATAATAAAATCAAAATTTTCCATCTATATATTTAATTACTTAAAATACTTGCTGTACTGCATCGTGATCGTGAGTGAAAATTCGAATGAATTGTAGCTAAAGTATCAAGTAAATAAACACTCAAATCAAAAACACGTCTATCTAATCCACTTTGTTTTCCAATGCCTGCCGTTCATACTTCAAAATTTCAAATCAAACAACCATTGCTTTCCAATATTTTCAAAATCAAAACATGAAGAGTTTTTTAAGAATTTTTCTAACATGTTCTAAGAAAAGCAGACAAAGTACAAGTACAAACTGAAAGTAAAAGTACACACACGACACACATAAAGTCCAAAAAAGAAGAATAAAACAAACTTTCTGACGTACTTTTCTCCAAGAAAAAAAAAATCAAACAAACAATAACCTAAACCCAGAAATCTATCAAAAACTCAAAGAGAAATGAATGAGCAAAAAAATCCTTTTATATAACAATAACAATATTACAAAATAATCTCTGGTACTTCAACAAGGAGAAAGTTTTATAACAACATTATTATTATTATTGCTATATATATTTTGTTATTTTTAGATTTTCCTTTTTAGTTTGATTTCGAATTGAATTCGAATTCAATTGAAAAAATCGATTTGATGACAAGTCCAACCAACCAAAATATGTTAAATATTTTTCTTTACAAAGTTGATATTGAAGTTTCTGGTCATCCTTTTTCAAATCCTTGAATTTTTTCAGATGGATTTCATATATTGAGATTTTAGTTTATTTTTTGATTCTAAATGTAATATGACTATGACTGTGACATGGATGGATCTCAAGTGTTTACATTTGGTCCAAGTTTTTAAAAGCATCAGGAAAAATGAAATAAATTGAAGGTCAAAAAGAATTTTCACTCTTTTCTATTCGTGTGAATATGGTAAAAGTTGGAATTTAGTTGAATAGAAGGATGGGTTTAGTTTCCTTTTCTTAATGTAAATGTAAAATCTAGAACTGTATCTATATCAACTATAAATGTATAAGCGCCCGACCCAAGATGTAAAACTACGCCAGAATTCTGTAAAGTATTCCCGAACGCATCGCACGTTGCAAATTAGGGCAAAAATCGCAGTAGATGGATAGTAAATCGCGCGATTTGTCATTAGAGGTACATACATATATGCACAGCCAATTAAGCGCAATAATCGCCGACCCAAAAAAAATCCTTGGAATTCTGCGCCGTTGAACTTAAAATTATATGACTTCTAGCCATTTAATTTTTCTCCAAACTAAATTAATTCTAATGGAGACAGATTCGATAGTAAAATCAAACCAATTTGTGTCGGGCCTAAAAAAAACGAACAAGCACTAAAAAGTGTGAGTCTATTCTATATAATAACCGGGTGACTCTTTATGAATAATGGAAAGAAAAATATACTGTGAATATAGTCTTTTAGGCTCTTCAAATGATTTATGACAGTACAAATACTGTAAAAATGGAAGAAGAAAAAAGAAAGTTTTATACATTTTACTCTTGTCTTGTACAAATTTTTAGAGACTCTAGTCTCAAGCCTATGACAAGTCAACTCAAGCCATTTCATCCTATGCGAGGCCCGACCCAAAACCGTACCACCGTGACTAAAGGCGGGTATCTTGGGACTACAGGTCCGCTCTGCCGTCGTGATTTTTGCATAAAATCCACAAATTGGACAAAAAAAAAACAGCAGCGCTCATTAATTTCTTCGGGTTTAAAGTTCAATTGGTTGGCGTACTGTACTGTAAACCAGAGGCTCCTTAGAGAGCAACGACAACGGCCATGAAATCTAAACAGTTTAAATTAAAACAGAATACAGAATATACGAGTACCTAGGATTTTAGAAATTCAAATTCAAAGCTGAAAAACCAATTATCTATTTGATGTAGAAAAGCAAAGGAATCTCAATCTACTGTACTATCTAAAAACCTCTCTCTGACTTCTAAAAATTTTAACAATAGGAGAAAATTACTTTGAGACAACTTTTCATTATGTGATGTCTAAAGACTGAGTTGAGGTTAAGTTGAGTTGAGTTTTGGAATTCCAATTAGTTTTTTCTTTTTTACTTTCATATATAAGCGTGCATACAGTGATTTTGGATGAAAATCCGGTTAAGGAAATAGTAGTTTAGATTTAGGTGGATTTTCAAGATTGTCAACTTGAAACCTATAAAGTATGAACTATAAAGTAACAAAATTTCTTTTAAGTTTCGACTTTCACTTTAAGCGTGTGTAATTATTTGCTAGCCTTGAATTAACTAAATTTGACTCTTGCAGCCTCTACTTTAATACAGGTTTAAACCGGATCAAATTGTTCGCTCGGTGGTTAAAACCGAGCAAAAGAACTGGTTTTTACCAGTGGCAAATTTGAATTTTGGCACTACTTACGATTAGATTTATTTTGTGGTAATATGGAATAATATGTGTTTTTTGCAACTACATTTTTATTTGCATTCCTACCGATCATTTGAACTTAATAATCCAAATGGGTTTTTATTATCTGTCTGTAAAAGTAAAACTACGCTACGTCTACGAGTCTAGGATTTACATAGTTGTTGTACATTTTTCTAATAAGTTTTTTCCTAGTCAAGTCACACCTCACCTCAAAGCCGAACAGTGTTACTAGTTTATTTATAGTTGCTGTTGCTGGAGTTAGTTTTTAGTCAGTCTGAATGCAAATATTTTTGCTCAACTTGGGTTTAGAATTGGATATATGAGACACGGACAGCGACAGGAGAAAGATAAATGGAAGTTTTAGATTTTTTTCTTCTTTTGCACCTTTAATGTATATAGATAATGCTCTGTAACTGTGTAGCTTTCTTCCAATGAAAACGAATTCCAACATAACACCAAGCATAGCATAAGCAAAACCAAGCATCCAACCGATTCTTACTAAAGTAGAAAATTTTCTCTACCACAAAATTCTAATTTCTACACTTTCACCATACATTATGCTACATAGTTTGAATAGGAAATATAACCACAATCCACATTATACAAAACTATGGATAGATATAGATATAAATATAGAATTTCATGGAAAATACGCTAGAATTAACTAATTCTACTAGTTTTTTTTCCAGTTCAAGCACTCTGGATCAAGTTTCGACAATTCGCGCGGTTTATTTTCGGGTTTGCGATTATCGCACTTAATTTCAGGGAATATGTAGCATGCCGCAGCGCAAGAAACTAGATTAATTTTCAAAAAATTCGATTTGCCGGGTCAAGCATGTTTGCACAAGGTTAAAACCAGTGGTTTCTTTTTAATTAAAACCAACTTTCTCTACCACCGGCTTGGAATAAATACACTGGAACAGGATACATAAGAGCAATTAAAAACCTAACGCTTACGTGTTAACCAAATAAAAATTTGACAGTATAAAACCAAGCCCCTGTTTTGTCTCTGTATTTGTTTGAACAGATAAAATATTAAAGTATATAAAAAACGATTAATCTCTCTACTTTGTACGTTACTTGGTTTTTTGGACTTGAATAATTAATTTAATATGACCAGTTGAAAATCCACTTAGGAGTTTTTAGGGTAAGTAGTAAGAGAGATGAACGGAAGAGAGAGAAAGAGAGAATTAATAAAATGAAAATGAGTTTTAAAATTCTTGATACTTTCACTTGAACTTTCTCTATTTTCCCTTTATATCTTTCTCCGTGTCTGTTTTTAGGAAGCCAAAGTGCAGAATAGAATATCTAACTAGTAAAAATAAGTTCATGTTTTTCAGACTACTGAGCCGGCATAATAATGTTCAATTATTTAATACGCTTAAAATTATTATGTAGTATTAGCTTTCTTGCTTACTTTGGGCAATGAGAATGAAATGCAGTATAGTTTAAACAATGGATTTGTTATAGGACTAAGGACGCCAAAAAACCACTTCCGCTCTGCTTTGTTCGTTCATTTCTAGAACTAAAATAAAATATACGTAAAACCTTCCAGTTTCAGTTTCATACTAAAACCCTTAATGTATCCTAAATTGAAGAAAATCTACACCTCCTTTCTGCAATGAATTTATATTTTATATACATAAGCTTTTAAAATCCTGATCCAACAACATGAAAATTAAACTTTCCAATGAACTTTAAGCATTATTATTACCATTGCCCGACCCAAGATTTCAATTTTTAACGAAGTTCCAAACGCGACCAATTTGAAGCAGGAAATAAAGAACCTAAATTCAATTGATTTGAATTGATAAAGTTTGTGTTAATTAGGAATCAATATTAAAGGTACCGACCAAAAAAGAAGAAACTACAGAAACTTTAAACTTGAGAGTTTCCCTTGTTAAGCAACGTAATTCAATACACCCCCGCCAGTAAACTCTCCTTTCGCCTGGGATCAAACACTTGGGTCCACAAAATTGACGTGCACCACTCATAACGTTTGGTCACAGTTAATTATCTGTCGTTATGTGAATCCCATGCTAAGCAACGTATTTTACTTTGGCCCTACAAGTCATTAAAACTCCCTTTGGAAACTTTCCTAGTTTAAGAACAAGAACTGCCAGGCTTATATACTAAACCCCAAGTTATCAAGTCCACGGACGGAAAAGTGATAAAATAAACTGGTTCTAAAGCAAATGTCCCAGTTAGTTACATTTTTAGAAATATATTGCTTCCAAAAATACCATACCTCGTACGACTAACATTTCATTTAACATGGATTTGTCGATATAGATACTAATACATAAGTCTTATCAGCACGGGTATTTAATTTTAACCCTTAGTAAAGCAGATTTGCCTATATTAATAATTTTTGATTTTTTCTGTATATTATTATTTTATAGGCGGTTGTTTGTTATTAAAATGTGTGTAAGTTTTTACTTCCTACAATTTCATTTAAAAGTTCTGTAAATTCTTATTAAAGTTCTGTATCTTTAAATGGGAGCCGTTAATTAGACAATTGTTTTGCATGATGATTTTTGATAGCAAGCTGGCAACTAAAATCTTGTCGGGTCGGGCCTACGTTGAAGAAACTTTACGTTTACTTGGGTTTATTTATTTATTTATTTATTTCTATTCTAATGTACTATAGTACTCCTTTTTGCTCTTTTCTTTATAATTTACTATATTATACTCCTTAATCAGAGCTTAAAATAGGACATTTCTCTTCGTTAATTTTCAGAAGGACGACAAGAAGAGTTGTCTTATCCTTCGTTGATTTTGATTCCTTCTTGTGAAATATAATAGATGATGAGTTTATTTATAAATTAATAGACGGAGAAAACTGAGAAATGTATTTTTAAGTAGGAGAAAGTTTGAGTAGGAGGCCTGACGCTAACGAGTGAGCAAGTTGCGTTTTGAAGATATACGTATCTTTTGTTGATGATGGTCCTCGTCTCATAATCCGTTTTAAGTATACGGCATACGCAAACCTTCTGTGCATTTATAAGAGCCTGAAACAAATCGTAAATCATGCTTGCTCCAAAAACTATACATCGTTGATTTATTCTAGTTTGCACAGCTCTCAGCTCTGCGTAAAAGTTTCTTGGGTCGGGCCTAGTAGATAGTAGATATAAAATAAGAGGAGACAGTGAATTTTAACTATGCATTACATGAACTCTTGAACTATACTTAAATTGAACGAATGATTTTGACGGCTTGTCAGTTCCACGTCCAAACCTTGGATTTACTCTTGTACTTATTTAGAGCAAACTAAACTAGAATACATATTTTATTTCCTTCTATTAATTTTAGTGAAAAGCGAGAAAGTAATTAAGAACCTTTGAATTTAAATATAAATTGTACACGAGATATGCCATATATATATACGAGGATGTTTAGACGCGCTACGCGCGTCTTGCACATCCTCGTTAGATCGAAACCGTTTAAACCATACAACCGTT
>JAQGCY010000376.1:0-18729 GCA_034700645.1 Xenylla mediterranea | reverse complement strand
ACGAACAGTCCCTATTTACGAGTTTTTCTTTTTTTGTGTGACGACATCATCCGCAGCTTTGGTTTATTCCGAGAGTAAATGTAATTTATGTACGTGTCAATGCACACAGAGTAAATCTTCTTTGAAAAAGTAAAGTAATCCTTACATTTGCAATTTTTAATCAGAAATCTTTTACATGATTATATTTTGACGTTTAGACATACATAGCGATAGCTTGTATTTAATACATTACATCAAATCAAATATCATTTTTCATTAAAATATTGAATGACAAGGTCTATATTAGATGTATTATACACATACACATGCAAGATTGCAAGCAATTGATGATGATGGGTGGAATTTTGTGCTACATTGACAATCAAAAATGAGATCTGTTAGTGTTAATACATGCATAAAAATTCTTTGATTAATTTAAGTGTCGCTACGTGCAATAAGTCCAAAGTTCTTTTTCTCCAGTAAAAAAAACTTATTGCTCAAGCATTTTTTTCTAGTCTATCATTTATCCTTAACCTGATTTAACAAAGTCAAAAATTATTGGTATTGCTAATCGTAAGTTTTAAGGTTCAAATCATTTAGTTATGATTATGAAATGTTTTTTGTTTATAGTTACAATTAGTAAGATTAAGGTTGTACTTATAGCTAATTAGACCACGAATTGATTGTTTGGATAGTTTGGACTTTGAGGAACGGATATATAGTTGGATGTGGAATTGCATGTTGTAATTTTTTACAATTGGGAGGTCTCTTGGTCATAAATTTTCATTATTTGTTATTAGATATATTTAGGTCTTACGTTATTGTATAGAATTGTAATGTAATGTTTGTTGTACCACTACTCTCCAGTCCTTGACTATAGGATTAGTGCACGTTTAAATGATTCAAGGTTAAAGAATTAGAAGATGAGTTTGGAAACTGAGGAGTTGTTGCTGAGAAGAGCTAAAGAGTTAATCATTATTCTGTGTGTGCCAATCATTAGAGGAAAATAACAATAGGCTTTTACGTTTTAGCATTAACTTAAGCACTAGGACTCCACCTAATAATGAACGTATTTTATGTTTATAGCCCTGTGATCCCAACAATTGAAAATATACCCAAAGCCCCAAAATTCCGCCGTGGATCTGGCATTAAGGATAAGTGGAGAGAATCTTGGACAAGTTCCAAATCCATTTCAAAATCTAATATGGATGCTGGATCTGGAACTAATCCTTCACTTGAAGACAATCGACTCCTCCGTTGGTTTTCTTTAAGAAAAAATCAAAGCAGTACAAATATAGTTGATGGAGTAACTACAAACAATAATCGTCACAGTACACTACCATTACTAAGTGAAGAAGATTTGAAAAGAATCAGTATGTTAGAAGATGAAGAAGGATATTGGCCGAGGCGTACCGTACTTCCTCCAACTTTACCTGTTCCACCCATGGACTTGACTTCAGAACAAATTACTAGAAGACACATTGTTGCAGCTATAGTTCATTCTGAGAATAATTATGTGGCGGCTCTCCAACGACTAGTCAATGTAAGTATTACAATGTCATCTGCAATCTGGAACCAATATTCAATGATTTTGTTTTGAAATTTTCAGGAGTACAAGAAACCATTGGAATGTAGCCATCCTGCAATGTTAAGTCATAACAAAATATCTACAGTTTTCCATCGACTACCAGAAATCCTACAATGTCATTCACTTTTTCGGATTGCTCTAGCAGAATATATCAGAAAGTGGGATAGTGATGAAAAGATTGGCGATGTGTTTGTTGCCTCATTTTCTAAAAGCCTAGTCTTAGATGTTTATTCCGAGTTTATTAATAATTTTGGTACGGCAATGGAAACGGCGAAGTCTGAAGCAAGAAGAAAAAGTACTTTTGCAGAATTCCTCAAAGTTAAACAAATGACAGCCCATGACAGATTATCATTATTTGGGTTAATGGTTAAACCAGTGCAGAGATTTCCACAATTCATATTATTATTGCAGGTAATGAAAACTAAACTAATACTAATATTTTGGACAATTTATAAACATTTACAATTGTATCTTGTTTTAGGATTTACTAAAACACACACCTAAAGATCATCATGACCGAATGTCTCTGCAACTAGCTTTAACACAACTTGAAAGTCTTGCTGCAATGTTAAATGAAAGAAAACGTGAATCAGAGCAATATCTTGCTTTTCGTGAAACAATGAAATCAATTGGTGGGGGTAAATTTGTACTACTTCGAACAATTAATGACGACCCAAGTAGGATTCTACTACGCCAAGATATTGTGACACAGTTAGAGTTTGAACATAGTTCACATAGTGGTAGTGGAAACGGTGGTTCTAATGGAACTGGAAGCATTTCAAAATCAAAAACAAGAAAACTTTTACTCTTAAACGATATGTTAATTTGTGTTTCTGTAAGCGGAACATCTTCAACTCACGATGGAAGGAGAGGTAGTAAAGCTGATTGTGGACATGCTGGAAATACTACGGGTAAAAGTGAAAAGTGTATATTTAAATGGTCATATCCTGTTAGAGAAGTTGAAGTAGAAGATATTTCAATATCACCAACAATGAGTCGATTTGTGAATACAACAAGTGCAAGTAGTTTACCTGGTGTGAATACACATGGAAGTATTGGAAATCTGAATGAACCTGAAACGGCTGGAACAGCATCATTGCTTGAAGAAATGCAATCTCTAATGTATGATTACTCTGTTTTAAGTCGAGTTTCTGAACTTGTGAAATCTCTCAAATCATCTTATGATGGACTTAGTGAAAGTTTAATCCGTGAGCTAATGTTAGAAATTCAATATCAAATCCGGTGTCGTGATGAACAATTATCATATTTTGATTCGTCTTGTTTAACACTCTTGCTTGGAACTGGAGCCAACCGTGAAAAAGTTGTCTTTCAAATGTCATCCCCTATTTCAAGAAATGAATGGATTGAAGAACTTAAATTAGCTCAATTGGCATTGGATCCAAACAATAGTCCTGGATGGGATATTCCCCTTGAGTCGCCATATCCAAGTCATCGGTTACCATTATTTGTGAAAGCATTACCTTTGTGTAGATCCCCACATTTGAATATTGTAAGTTGATATTTAGAATTCGTTATTAACAAATGTTACTTATAAACTAAAATTTACATTTGATTATTCAGGTAAAATGTGGATGTTTCTTCACACACACCTTTGTAAGCCCAACTGGACGCTCAAAAGTACTAGATCAACTCTGGGTTAGTTGTACCGATGGCATCTCAAGTCACATCACAGCCTATAGATCTCAACAGGCCTCACTAAAAGAAACGGTCAATTTTGACCTCATGGAAGAAAAAGTTAATGACATAATTTTTGTTAATGGTTTCATCTGGATGGGAACTGAAAGCAGAAAGTAAGTGTCGAATAAAAGAGAGTTACGGTGGAACCGTATTGATATTGTATTAATTTTCTTATTTTAATTATTTTAGGGTTCTTATATTTGACCCATCAGACCATGAAAAAGGCAGTGTGAGAGAAGTACTATTAGCAGACAGTATTTTGAAGCTAATATTATTCCGTAATGTAATATATGCCGGATTAGCTGATGGTACGGTTGCAATATTTACCAATGTATTAAACCCTATCGGAGGCGAGTTGGAACCAGAAAAAATTCTCAAACTTGGAAACGATAGAGTGCCATCAATATTTGGATCGAGAGACCATATTTATGCATCTTGCGGAAATGCTGTGGTTACAATTGATACAAAAACACATACAATTGAAGTAAGTTATATAATACCAAAAATGATTTAAGCTTCTCTAACCAATTATTTATTTTCATCACATAGAAAAATGTCGTTCTTACACTTCACCACGGCCCAATCACCCATATGGCTTGCTCTGGAGTTGGTCTCTGGATAACCACACAAGACAGTGGAACAGTTTGCTTGTACCACCTTGAATCTCTCCAACACTTACAAGATGTTAGCATTGCTCCCAGTGTATTTCGAACTATTCGAGATTCATTCCGGCGACAGAAAGGCTGTTTTGTAACATGCTTATCAGCCCACAAAGGATGGTTATGGATTGGAACCAATCTTGGTGTAATTCTCACAATACCCTTACCCAGGCTCGAAGGTGTACCAATTATAAGTACTGGAAAAGCTAACGTCTCGTACCATGGATACAATGGACCAGTTACATTTTTGATGCCACTAGCCAAAGTACCAATTGTTCCCCAAAGTTCTACCAATACTGTCCCTAAACAAACAAAGACTGAAGACAAATTACCCTATGATAGTGATTTATTGAAAACTCCTCCACGTGCCAATGTAACTTTTGACGAAAAAGACCTAACCCTTACTGCCGCCAATGGAAGTGGAAGCCTCTCTCCACCAGATTCGAAAAGTCCTAGCTTAAGTAATAGTAGTTCATTCAATGACTCCAAACCTGGATCATCATCCGGAATTCATTCCATCGACTCCTTAGCCTTAGTTCAATCTAAGGTTATTTTAAGGAAGAAGAATTCACGAGAGAACTTCATGCCCAGTCGAAACTGTAAAACCCTGCCTCGAGGAGGACATCTCCCTATCAATCTACGTTTTAGTATTGACTCAGATGTTTATGGACTTTATGGAAACTTAATTAATGTACGAGGACTTGATGAAGAAGAAGGAAGATTTGTTGATCCACTTTACGACTCATTACGACGAAGTGATCCAGAATTACAAGCAATAGATTCTAAAAACTCTACAATTGATCGTAGATTGAGGATGAGAATGAGTCGTCCAAGATCCCTTGACTTATCCAACTGGTCTGTTGATTCTAAAGTTTCCGTTTCATCAGATGAAAGTGGCTCAAGAAGCAGTAGCCAGGCTACGGAACCTAATCCTAATAATAATGTTCCAGTCTCATCTCCAATACCACCACTGAATGAAAAATCCGTTGATGGTACAAACTCTGCACCTCTTACAAGCACACCAGCAAATAAGAAAACAATTTCAAGATCAAAGACTATACCCAAAAGTCCTGGAGGAAAAACTCCGAAAACTCCCAGTGAGCGTACAATCATTGTTGTTGTTGGTGGTAAAGGTTATATAAACATGAAACAAGAAAGTAATCATTATGGTAGTGGAACAATTTCGGATTCGGACTCAACTAGTAAACATTGTACACATTTAACTCTTTGGCAAATGAAAGCTTGAACAAATTAATGAGAAGCTCTCTTTGTTATTATTACTATAATTTTATCGTTACCTTTTTACTCGTAATTTTTTTTTAAAAGCAACCTTAAAACTATTTTTAATGACCCAGTGTCAACGCTTAGACATTAAAGACAAACTTTGTTTTTATATATATAAGTACCAAGTACAATTAATACTTGTTTTAATCGTTTAATTTTAATACTGCGTCTAGTACATTGAAAGTACGAATTTTAATAAAATGAACGAACAAAAAATGATCTGGAATTTCCGGTGTACGTATGTATGTATGGTCTTATTTCTTTCTCCAAAAGGGATGATTATAAAGTTCATAAGAAATTCCTGCAAGGGATAATTTTTTTTTCTTTTTATGTCTTTCACCAAGTTCATGATGGAATTTTCTCATTATATGCTAATACTTTTATGTTCTTGTGAAAGCTCTCTATTATAAAAATATAATAGTGTTGTGTTGGGCAAGTTGAATTGCGGGAGCGGATATAAAAGCATTTCTTTATCTATTTTGCTGTAGACAATTCTTTGATAGAGTTTTACGTAGACAGAATTCTATGACGCAGAAAAATTTAGCTCACTTGTTAGCGTCTAAAACATTTTAGACAGAAATTGGTAGTTTGGGGTTCAATTTAAGAACAGAAGCATCCACGGATAGCTGGCAAAAAGTTTCAATTGTTCAGAATTATGTAGGACAAGAAATTTTTTATAACAATTGCTTTTGTATTTAGGTTAGGAAATTTTTAGTTAATTTTACTCGAAATCATGGTTCTCCGATTAATTTTGAGATTTTGCTTATTTTGGGGTTTGACTCAAGGGATTTTTCATTTGGAATTAGGAAAGGATACAGATTTTTATTGGAATGTCGACTATAATACTAGTAAGTCTTTTTACATTACATTGTAACCAAAATTATAAATTGTAAAGAAAAATATTTTGGTCGTTTAGATGAATTAATAGCAGAGATTCACACGAGAAATTTTTCACCTGCTAATGGAAATTGGATCGGGATTGGGTTTTCCAATTATGGTAATTTATCTGATGGATCTGGGGATTTCTGTGTGGCATGGAAAAATTTGGTATCGAACCATGGGAAAGATAAATCTGGAGAAAGTTATCAAGTTTCGGATGTTTGGGTCGACGGAAATACCTTGAGTATGGATTTGGACGAACAACAAGATTGCTTAAATTTCAAATACGTAATCAGCAATGGGACGCTAAAATGGACATTTCGGAGAAAGTTCATTACATGCGACTTGAATGACTATGCATTGGAAGTAAGGAGCTAGTGTTTCTAGGTTTGCTTCAATTTGCAAAAGTTAAAAAACATTTATATGTAAAAAATTTAAGAAAGCACAAAGTGCTCTGTAAAAGATTTTTTTATTACTTGCGGCTAATTTTTGCATAAATTAAAACAAAGTACAAGCAAAAATACTTGAACTTTTTATTATTTTTCCCCTTGTTTTTGTTTGAGCTTAAGTAATTATTTTGCTTTTTGCAGGAAGGCACAACTCATTTACATTGGATAAAAGGAAATGGACCACTTTTTGATATCAAAGGAGTATCTGTTAAACCCACTAAGGATTCTGGATTTATTCGAGTAAGGTTATTGAAGAATCTTACTCCTGATCCTATATTAGATCCAAAAACTACATGGACCTTTGACGTACTAACGGCGAAAGTACAAGTACCACCAGTCGAAACAACTTATTGGTGCCACATTGTTAAATTACCTGAACGAGCGATAAAAAAGAAGCAGCAGATTGTTCAAGTAAATTACGCAGATTTGTTTTTCGAATAATCAAAGTACATATGGTTATTTACTCGCTAATAATGATTCTTAGTTTGCAGTAAACGTGCAGAAAGGAAATGAAGAGCTTGTCCATCACATGGAAGTATTTCATTGCGAGACTGATCCAGGGACCCAAATACCAATGTATTCTGGAGCTTGCGACGATGCCCCAAAGGAACTAAGCGTATGCAGCCGTGTTATGGGTGCTTGGGCAATGGGAGCAGAACCCTTAAAATATCCTAAGGAAACTGGATTTCCAATTGGTGGACCAGAGTTTAACCCATACGTGCGTCTCGAAATACATTACAATAATCCACGAAAGAAAGCAGGTACTTGAAGATTTGCCTAAAATATAAATCTATTTAGCCGGAGTAAAAATACTTTTTATCTTGACAGACTGGGTAGATTCTAGTGGAATGAGTTTTTGGCTGACCGAAATATATCGGCAATACGATGCTGGAACTATTGAACTTGGACTAGAGTATTCGGACAAAAATTCTATTCCACCCCAAATGACTAAGTTTAGTCTAACTGGAGTGTGCAATACGGAGTGTACGTCAGTAGGTATACCACCAAATGGAATAACGGTTTTTGCATCACAACTACACACACATCTAACTGGAATCCGAGTTGTTACACGACACTTTCGACGAAGAGATGACATATACTTTCGAGAACCAGCGTTGAGGCAAACGAATTTAACTGCTCCCGGAGATCTCGAAGGATATGTTGAACTACCATATTTAAATTGGGACAACCATTATTCCACACATTTTCAGGAAATCCGGTTACTCAAAAAACCCATAAAAATACTTCCGGTATGAATTTTGATTAATTAAAAATATTTTGTCAATTCTATTATGTGACAAATCTATTGTTATTAAAGGGTGATGTTTTACTAACAACTTGCGATTTTAAGACAATGGATAGGCAAAACATGACGCTTGGTGGATTTGCCATAAGCGATGAAATGTGTGTAAGTCGAATTAACTTTGTAAAACTAATGTTAAGTTTCTTTAATTTAAAATGATCTCAATTGGTTTTCTTAATTCGCAGGTTAATTATATTCACTACTATCCAAGAGCTAAATTGGAAGTGTGTAAAAGTTCAATTTCTTGGACATCACTTCGTGAATATTTCAAATTTATGGCAAAGTAAGAAACTATCGCACAATTATAGAACAACGATGTGAAATAAAATAATTCTTTCTAATTTTACAGAATGGATGGACAAAACATTGATCCAAATGGACCAGTTTCAACTACCTACAATAGAATATATTGGACCCCATTTCGTGCTGGAGTTTTGTCTAATTATTATAATAAATCTCCAATTGATATGCAGTGTAATCAAAGTGATGGAAATCGATTTCCAGGATCTTGGGATGACATGAGTGTACCCGAATTTCCTGAGCTAATACCAAGTATTAATCCAAATGAGGATCCAGCAGTCTGCTCATCAACACCATTACTAACTCAGCAAGAACTTGGACTGGAATTCGAAGATATGAATTATAAAACGAATGAAGTAAATTCGGAAGCATTGGCAGATCAAAGCGTGTATAAAGAAATTTTGTCTAAATACAACATCAACCCTGTACGGTGAACAACATCAAAATTATGTGTCAAAACAAAACAAAGATCAAAAAATAATTGATGATTCCCTAAAAACATAAACAACAGAACGTGAACATATCTCTCAGCCTGGTACCCTAGCTATTGTAATTTCCTATGAATTGATGGACTGAAAAAAATTCCATGTGTTGGTGGAACAAGTGTATGGAATCTTGGTCAGCCTAGTTCATATGGGATTACATATAGCTTAATTATATAACTATACTTAAGTTAGTTAAGTTAATCAATTACTTCATGAATAAAATACAATAATGCGAGCAAAACTTTGTTTAAATGATTTTGTTTATAGGTACTCGTGGATGAAATTACTTCGTTTTAGTTTTCCTTAAACAACATAGCGTGTTATAAAAATATAAAAATTCTGGCTCATTAATAATTTAGAACGGAAAATGGCAAGTACGCTTTTGGTGCAAGTGGAGGATATGTTTCTGGGTCCAAACAATGCTTTCTTTGTAGGAAGTTAAATAGCCTCGCTTAATTAGATTATATAAAATATTTGAACAAAACTCTTCATTGCCTTCATTAATTTACTTCATATCAAAGCTTGTGTACTCTTCCTTCCAAATTTTAACCGAAAACTATTTACAATGCACAGAATTCTAGTCTCAGTCACAATTATTGTCATTGGATTTTTTATAGTGAATTCGGTATTGACTTACACCTTTTGACAAACAGCACAAATCATAAAATTTGTTTATCTTTCTTATAGTTTGGAGCAGATGGCGAAATAGCAAAACCAAATCATACAGATTGTCGGAAAATAATGATGATTATTGCTAAAAAGCAAGTAAAAGCTTTCGGAGAATGTTCTCGAGAAATGAAAGAACAAATTCCTGATCCAGAAGAATATCAAAAAAGGATCCAGGTAACTTCATTAAAGAAAAAGAAGTGAATAATTCTTCAGAAGTTTATGATTATTAATATCAATCTACTTCTAAAGTGTGTAGTCAAATGCTCGATGCTTAAGGAAAAATTAATTGATGAAACACTCCAAATCAATAATGAAACCGTTGTAGGATTTCTGAATGATTATGTGCCTAAAATATACCATGAAATTGGGCATATGTTCATTGATAATTGTATGGCACAATTTGGTAATTGAAAATAATTTACTAACTGTATATTTAAATGGATTAACTTTTATTATAAGTACGTATCATTTTATGTAGAAGGAAAATTCGATCCAAAAGATGAATTTTGTATTTCATATGGGGAATTTGTTAAGTGTATGCAGAATAATTTAGGAGATGTAAGTGCGCTTCTGTGAAATCTTGGATTAAGGATTAATTTAATTATTTTCTCTTGCAGATTTGTTAAAGGAGTTGTTCCATATTATTCTTATTTTAGATTTTTATGACAAAATCGATTTAATTTATGTTATTCTTTATAAAAACGAATCACATTTAACAAGTATACTGAAATAAATTCATATTTTAAAAAAAATGTTCGGTAGTGTACTGTAACATTCTGTAATTTTTGTATTCAAGATCGGAGCCAATAGCAATAAATTAATTAGAATGAATGTTTGTGTCGCATATGTTCATTGATTGACAGACAGCTCAAAAAAGTTAATTAAAGTTCAAATATGAAAAAAAAGCTCAAGAGTTTAAGAAACAAGATAATTTATGGATTTTATTAAACGACGAAAGAAAGAAAAGAACTCAATACTCAAACTTAAGCTTATATACCATATATGTATATTATTATTATTTGTCATCTCTACAAACTCTATTCAATATCAAAAGAATTTTCTTCTTAAATTAAATTAAGTACTTTTCAAAAACTTGTTTAAGGTAATGGGTTTTAAATTAAAATTTATGTTCTATAAGTCTAAAAAGAGCTACTTGAATTAAATCACAAAAGAATCAGAATATCAACCCTCCAGAAATATCCTCATGATCTCGATTGACTCGTCCATAATTGTGAAATGTAACTCGTAAATTGCGAGGTGATTGCAGATATGACGTTGGTACATCAATGGATAATGGGCATTAATTCTTATTAACAAAGTAAAGCGTAGGAACAACAACAAAAGATCTCTATTCATTATTACATTATTTGAATTAAAACTCATCATTAATTTTTTTTCCCCATCACATACAAAAGAAGTGTGAGGATGCTTGAACAAGACTTTTGGGCATAGAAGATATCATGGTATATCATTCCAATTTAATTTACGCCAGCGTAAATTTGCTGCTGAAGAGGTCTTGCTGACGAAGTAATTGAATGATATATAGAATTTAGTAAACAATTTGTTCATTCATCATTTTCAACATTAAGTAGAATCCTTGATCCTTAGGAACAGGTACATATACACAGAAAGGATTGATGAACACACCATGGAACTAATTCCTTACTATTTCCTTACTTCATGAATAACCAATGCTTCCAATGAAACCTTTTTACGATTCCCCGTTCCTTTATGCTCACATGTTCATTTGTCGGGGTTATTGAATATGACAATTTCTGAAACAAACAAAAATTAAACACCGTTGAAACAATCGTTCAATTCGAAAAATCTTTTCAAAAATTCAACATACGCTTTTACAGTTTCCAGGAAATTTACAAAATTCGGTAAGTCCAATTATTGGAACCAATGTGATTGGTATAAAAGTAAAGATTACTCCAAAAAGTTGGGCCCATTCTGGAAATGTATATTCATCATATGTCAAGGGTGCATGTGTTGAGAAGTCCAATATTATGATGATCTAAAACAAGCAACATTGAAAAACCTTTTTGTATTGTATAAATGAATTTTATTTTAGAGAAACATTTACAGCAATTAAAAGGGGGCTTATAAATTTCCAACAAATTCTCCAAAATATTCCTGGTGGAGAACCAAGCATTGCTTCCGCATCTTTGCAAAGTTGATCTAACCCTTAATTCCATACAAAAAAATCAAATTACAGACTACAGAGTCTCAATTGTAACTCAATTTAACTTACCATAAACCCATGACACAGCTAAAACTTCAAAAAGTACAGCAAGGAGCAAAGAACTTCCAGCAGCATAAGCATCAAGAAATGTAAATGTATACATGCCACCCTGGGGAATCAAGAAGCAGACAAATTAAGTTTGATTAATTTCAATTGGCAAAATGAAAGAGATCAAAAGGTGTTAATGTACAAAATAAGTTTACATGCACAAATAAATCATTTTCATGAACGCTTAAGTAAACAAACTAAATTAAACTAAAAACTTACACGCGTAATATTGATAATGCTGATGAGAAATGACACGAAGACTATTCCAAGCTTGAACCATTCCTTTGTATGCTTTTTTCCACGAAACCATACCTTGAACTCATCGGTGATACCAGTAATTACGCACTCTAATCCACCCATCTATTTAATTAGCAAATATCAAGTATGAATAGATTCTAAGAATATTTGTTATCTTTATCATTTTGTACCGCTGAATCAATTCCTAACATGATTAGCATTATGAAGAACAGGAGAGACCAAAAGTTTGCCCCAGGTAACGTCCCTACTGCTTCTGGATAAACTTCGAAGACTAAGCCAGGGCCTTAAAGATTAATAGTAATTGCATTGCATTGTCATACTCATAAGTCATATAAATTATTTGGAAATTCCACAAGGCTTTAAGCTTACCAATATTGACAACTTCATTAATATGCCTCTTTTGTCTCTTGGCCATTGAACCAAGGAAAGTAAATATAACAAAACCCGAAAAAATACTTGTAAAACAGTTAACCAATGAAGTGACAATGCAATCCCTTAAAGATTAATAAGTATTATACTTAAGTACATTAAGCTTATTCAATTAAAAATTAAAATAGAATATTCGCTTCACCTGTAACAATTGTTGTGAAAATTATTATAACTTGCATATGTTAAGTGAACACCAAATCCAGCACCAGAAGAAAAGAATATTTGTTTTGCTGCATCACTCCATACCTGGAAAAAAAGATGCGGTTCATTATAAGCTTGTTATGCAAAATTTGATTTGCATACATACTTCCACTTCTCGTAATTTTGTCATATTTGGAACTAAGTAATAGTAAATCCCATCAGTAGCACCTTCCAACATGAGACCACGGACAAGAAGAATAGCTAATACGCCATATGGAAGTGTTGCTGTGACCCAAACAACTTTTCCTGAAAAAATATTCCAGAAAACGGAGATCCCATTACAAAGAATCCATTAGAGAGGAACCGAAAACCAATGAAACTACTTCAACTTACCAGTACTCCGAATTCCACGAAAAAGTATTAAGTAAAGTAAACAGTAAATAACAGCTACACAGATGAGTAAGTCAATTTTGGGTGATCCAAGATTATCAATGTTATGATTACCCATTTCTAGGACACTATTCCTGGAGGTAGTAAAAATCATAAAAACATCGGATGAATGAGCAATAAAGACACACTAGTATATTCTATTCTATTCTTCTACAAAATTACATCCCCTTTTCATCGTTTTCATCATATTTCATTTTCTCATCCAACCGAATCATTGGAATCTTTACCAAGGAACCGGAACAAAATCATCAAAATAAAAAAGGAAAAACTAAATATTTATTGCTTAATCTTAAACTCTACCCCGCTGATACTACTACTGACTTGAGAGAGAGAAAGTAAATTATATGGTTTAGTTTTTGTGAGGATGAAAGAAAATAGGAAATTCACCTTTTGCGAGTATAAGTACTGTACTTTCTCCCTCTGAGTTTCTCACTTTCACTACTATATAAAAAATCTAGAATCATGATTCATGAATAAAGGAGACAGAAATAGTGATGGTTTACTATTGACCTAAACTATGGGATCAGAGATTTGATCTATTGATGTTTGTTTGTGGGGGGATGAAGTTTCAACATCATTTACATTCACACTTCCAAAGTACCAACCAAACCAAAAGCTTTTAATGTAGTAGTACTACATATATATATATTTATTTTATTTGAGTCACCACATAAGCAAATTGTATGATAATTTAACCAATTTTTTCCAGAAGATTGAAACTACCTACAACTACTATTCCCATCGCATCGTTTTTCCTAAAGTAAAAGTGATTCATGTATGCATGGTTGGTCATTGTTTGTATGTAATCAAAGCCCTTTAGTAAATCCAACTAATACCCTCTGTGTCTGATTCATATTTATTTAAACATTTTTGCATAGAGAATAGGGATAAAGGGGAAAGATCAGAGAAAACCTAAGGAGTGAGTCGAGTCGAGTGTTTGGCAGGAAAAAGACTCAACATTTCCTTATGCCTACGTATGTATGCATGTATGTTGATGTTGAAATTTAAGTGAAAGTAAGTGGTGAAAGTAATACTCCTTGAATATGGAAATCCTTAAAGTATACCTTTAGAAGATACATATGCCAATGCCAGCCAAAGCAAATAGCGTTACAGTTTTCCTTTCCTTGAAATGATATGGATGTGGATTGTGGAATCCAAGCGGGGTGCGGCTTACATATTTGTGATTACTTACAGGGACAAGACTACGAAGGACTGGGACTGTGATAGACGATGGAATGTTTATACATACATAAATATAGGTTCTAAAGTTTCCCTTTTACCAGAATCAAGTACAGTAGATCAAAAGATGTTTTAGGACTCGAGATTAAAATTTCTTTTCACTCTTATACGTTACGCTGAGCTCAAATAATGTCTCACTTTTTCTTCGACTTTCACTCGTTTTTTTCCTCCTTAATTTACATTTGAAACTGATTTTCTTTTTCGTTTTTTGATTCATCTCTAAGCGTGATTTACGTTTACCTACAAACGAAGTTTTCTCTCTCAAACTAACTAATAATTCAATTCTTTTGAATAGGGATCAGTAGATCAAGTAGAATAAATTACAAATATATTGGAAGAATTTTTTTTAAAAAGAAAATGACGAAAAAAGTTTCCATCATCTCAAATTACTTTTCATTTTATAAACCAAGCATAAGCTAAGCGATCATGAACAGATTTATCATTTGACTACAATTCAAAACTCTTCCAGCTAATTTGATATATACACGATGAAAAAAAAATAGTCTCATAAAATAAAATGATTATCTTTTTGTTCTCGGCCAATGTAATGAAGTAAAGTAAATATACTCTTACATGTATGTGTACTCAGTCTAGTCTAGTGTTGCAGCGAGTTAAACTTAAACATGACATGCTCTACGATTGGCAATATGATATCCGTAAATTAGTCTAATTGTGTATGGAACATTTATGAGATGAGTGACATGACAGGCAGACAAAAGAATATAAATAGGAATTATTATTGGAACTTTTTTCTTCTTCTTGGTTGGACACGAGAACTATCAACTAATTGACCTTTTAGTAGACGAGCATATATGTATGTAGCCCAAAAGCTAAATCAAACCGTTGGAGCTATTTCACAATCAATTGAGATTTCACACGTAGTCAAACAAAGTTCTTTCTTGTTTCCAATTTACGCATATCATATCATATCAAAGTTGTAAAAGTTTATCATTATTGTATGACACGTGGGTGTACGATATTTATGTATGAATATGTATAGTTTTGTTTGTTTGTTAATTCCAATTTTCTTCCCAAAGAATCAAATTTCTTTTTGCTAAGTTAAAACTTTTTTAACAAGGATTGACATGAAGCATCTAGCAAGCTAAAAAAACGATGTTTGTGATCTGTTGATGATATACATGCAAAGAACTTTAACTTATGCTGAGGATATGGATAGAAGCATCCATTCCATAACGTACATTTAAAGGATTAGTTTACTTCCTATTTTACTTATCTTTGCACAGACAGGCACGTCTGCAGTTTAAGTTAATATGAGAAAACCTTGCCAAGCCGCGATGGAAGGCTTAAGCTTCATCTTTCGAGTTGTCAATTGTTATATATGCTCAAGAATTTAAAATATAAAGTAAAGAAAAAAGAAGGAAAGCCAACTAACTATATTGGTTACTCAAATAATATCAACTCTAAGGTTACAAATGAAAGAAAAAATGAATCGTTTGATCTTAAAATTGTATTCCTTACCTAAAGTACTCACTCGCAGGTGAAGTGGCATCTGAGGGTCTCGTACTTCTCTGCACAAACTCCTCGTCTAAAATTTCTTGTGAGTCGTCTATTGTGTAGTTAGCTATCAACAAATTTTCTTCATCTGGAATGTCAATGTAACAATGATCCGTATTCCAACTATTGTTACAAGTTGTCCAGGGTAATGGAGATGAGAAAGAATGAATTGTATAATGAAGGGACCAGCCCATGATTGTATTGTAATACCATGAAACAAAGTATGAAACTGTAACAGCACAATATCCAATTCCTATGAGAATTAATTTAAATTACATTAAAGGATACTTGTCAATTCGAATATTCCATATCCATGCATTGCATCCCTCTCACCCTTAAAAAGTGGACATATTTTCCACATACTGATCGGTCCTTGTCGAATTGATTGACCCAGTAAAAGTTCCATATAAAATACAGGAATAGCACTAAATGCTAACATTAGAAAGTATGGAATCAAGAAGGCCCCTGGACAGGTATAAAGTAGAAATCATTAGTTTATACTCCACTCAAATTGAGTTTGAATCGAAAAGGGTCTCAAGGGAATTAAATATTATTGGGACGTCTGTGATTTGGTACAGTATCTGCTGGTCCTCTTATCTTCAATCAAATGATTGACTCAAGAGGGACCATAATAAAAACAGCACAAGTACACTTGAGAAAGTGAAAGCAAACAGATAGGAAAACATAAATAAAGAAAAGTCAAGAGTAGAAAAGTCTCTTTAGCTCACCGCCTCCATTTTTGTAACAATAGTAAGGAAACCTCCAGACATTTGCTAAGAATAAATGAATGAAGAAACTGAGGTAAATCAAATAAATCAATTCAATGATCTATCAAGATCAACCAGACATGCATACCTAAATCCACGGCAAATCCAATAATCGAAAGTAAGAAATCAAGACTTTGCCCCCATGTTTCACGGTCAGCATCTTGAGATCCATGAGATCCATTTGGTGAGTCATGTGGATAGGGTGAAGCAGAGGAAACTTTCCTGGACCCAACTTCTCCATCCTGATTATCTGAAGATAAATTAAATTAACAAGTGTAAAACATACATAATTCCATAATTACACCTGGTTCGTTCCACTGGAAAGGAAAACTACAAACTAGAAAGGATAAGAAAGAAGGAGGGTCTCTAAACTATTACAATTTATACATCTTCGCAGCAGTCACAATTTTCTTATACTTATGCATATGGATGGATATACACTTCTATTGTATTCTGGAGAAAGAAACTCATTTTCATCGTTCACATTGAATACACCAGAAGAAAGTAATTAAGGCATTGTTTATTTAAGTAATGACACAACATGTTCAGAGAACAATATGAAATGTTTGTTAGACCAAGTTACACGCTAAAGGTGTGACTTGATTTATTTTTCATGGATGAAAAAATATACATTTTCTTAAGAGCTCTTCCAATTCATGTAAAAAAATATAAATTATTAATATTTACATGAGAGTGTGCAAAGCAAAGTCGTTCGTTATTCTTTTAACAAGACAAAAATTTATGATTAAGAACTCTAGACAAAATTAAATTAAAAACAGTTCCTTTTTTTCAACATTTTTTTCTTTTGCTAAAATATTGTTAATTTTATTATTGTTTTTATTGTTATATGATGTCATTGGCTTGCGACTTATCTTATCATGAGCATGCAGACTAATCATAATTCATTTTATTTAATGACAGAATTTGTGAATGTTAGCATTTTTTTCATGTTAATCTTGAATTCTTTTGCTCATAATTTGAATTAGAAACCGAAAACAAGTTATTTTAATTAGTATTTCTCTAATAATGTGAAAATTATACTAAAATTAATTAATTTTTTACACCTTTAAGTCGTAAAGTTTGTGCCAAAGCCAAGCCTACACGCATTATTCATTAAGCACGACAAAAAAAAGTTTAGAACAATAGATATCGGATAACCAGATACATGTAAATGAAGATGAAAAATCAAAACAACAAACTCGTAAAAACTAACGTTCCCTTGTTCTTATGCAATATTATGAACAATAAAAACAAACGCAGTAAACCACACTAGCTACTTGATATTTTTTCTGTTGTTTTGTCTAATACAAATAAATACAAAAGCTTCAGAAATTAAATCGTTCTATTGTATTCTAATTATTTTTTCTAAAAAAGAAATAACAATACAAAATACATACAAAACTGCTTGCTTAGCTTACCTGGTTGTGAGGATGATTTAATTGATAAACAGTAACCTTCATCATCAAGATGGACTTGAAGGGTTCTGGGTACTTGAGAAGCATTACAACCTGTCCCTCCGATAATGTTATTACTTGAATTACAGGACATTGGATTAAGGTTCAAATTAATTGTAGTACTTGATTCGGACGGTAAATGACTCGTTGAGTAGGGTTTTCTCTCTAAAAGTCCAACGGCGTCTTTCTCTGCTAGTATTGTATGAATCGAATGAAATAGATTGAAAATATAATTTATATTCCTTCCATGCATGCAAGCGAGTCTTGTCTTCTTTCACTTGATTGTGCTTACCTTCTTGCCCAATTAAATGATGTGATTGGGATGATGAGAGTTTGATTGGACTAGGGCCATAGTCTTTATTGGTACGGATAATTGGACCTGACGGTGGTGGTGGTGGTAGTACTTGTACCTGTCCAGCAGCAGCAGCTCCTTTTCTTCTTCCATTATTATTTGGAAGTAGAGCAGTGGATTCGGGATCCACCAGAGGTAAACTTAATGGATTCTCAATTAATTCAATTTTTGGATCCGTTTCATACATACTGATGAGGGTATTTTATTTTTGGGTCGTTCCTTTCGTTCCGATGGAGTAAGTAAAACAAGTAAAAGTAATCGTAATGTAAACCAAACCACAAAATGAAACTAAAAAAATATCCCTGAGTATGTAAATTCTTTGAAACAGTAACAGTAACTAGGACGAGTTTTTGGATACGGCTAGAGGATTCCGAGTAACAAGAACCACGGGGAGAGTTTCTTCTTCAGATTTCTCCCTCACTTTCTCCAAGTGAAAGTAAAAGTATGAAAGGTGGTCGTGGTTGTAGCAGGGAAAGCAATGGAGATGGTACATTATTATTATAATGTCAATATTACTATATGTAGAAATTTAGTAATA
>JAQGCY010000375.1:0-18736 GCA_034700645.1 Xenylla mediterranea | reverse complement strand
ATTCTACAGTTTGGGATACATATTGGAAGTAGTTAAACAAATTGATGATTCCTTCTTGACAAAATGGAATATCTAAATCAAAATCTAAATATATCCGAATCCGATAGTTTCTAAAACTTGTACTAATAGCCACATAGCCATACATCAATATTTGTCAATTTACAACAATACAATATCACTATATCATAATAAAATTGTCTGAATACTTCGGTAAGGCTAAGAGTAATCTGTCGAAAAGGTAATTTATTCTACAACGGCATAATGGGAGAAGAACGGCTGAAAGCCATATTCGTAGCCAAACCAAAATCATGTGAAAAGTGAAACTACAGGACTTGAAATATCCAACTCCAATGTTGAATATATTGGTATTTTTGTGGAGCAAACAATAGCAAACTCAGCTGTATCTGCATTGATTGTGCATGTTACAGTTTTTCAGTTAATTTTTCATTACTTTCAGAAATTCGATTTAGAAATAGTTTCGTAATGTTTCAATTACGTAGAATAATCGCATCTGCATCAAAGTTTCCAGGACTTGTAAACCATTGGACAGCAGCCGCTGCCCAGACCCAGACAGCACGTGCATGTGGAATTACTCTTAGTTCAACCAGAAGTTATTCAGATCAATTGTTTGTTGTAAGTTGTTCTTGTTTGATGGAAATGTTTAGTGTAACTTTAGTTGATTCCATTTCCAATGCTAATTCGTTGTTTTTGTTTTCTAGCACCGAGATACACCAGAAAATAATCCAAATATTCCATTTACATTTACTCAAGAAAACCTTACACGAGCCGAAGCAATCCTATCAAACTATCCTGAAGGACATAAAAAGGCCGCTGTCATACCGCTCCTTGACCTAGCTCAACGTCAACATGGTTGGTTACCCTTAAGTGCTATGCATTATGTTGCAGATTATTTGGGCATGCCAAGAATGAGGGTTTATGAAGTTGCAACGTTTTATACCATGTTTATGAGGTAACATTAATGATAATGAGGAAACTATCTAACTTATTTATCGTTTTTTGTGGATGAATTGAAATAATTTGGTCTTTTGCTTGTTGAAGGAATCCAACTGGAAAGTATCATCTCCAAGTATGCACTACAACACCCTGTTGGCTCCAAGGTTCAGATGCCATTATGTCTGCAATTAAGTCCACACTTGGGATTACTCCTGGACACACTACTGCTGATGGAATGTTTACATTTAGTGAAGTTGAGTGTCTTGGTGCATGTGTCAATGCGCCAATGGTACAAATCAATGATGATTACTTTGTAAGACTATACCAAATATGGTGTTTGAATTTTCAATTGTTCAAATATTTACTCATTCCTTACAGGAAGACCTAACGGAAGCTGACATGAAAGAAATCCTTAATGATTTAAAAGCCGGAAAAGAACCAAAACCAGGGCCAAGGTAAACAATACTTGATTGTGAATAAATTGTTTTAATTTAATTTGTATTTATAAAATTGTAATATTTGCAGAAATGGTCGTTTCTCATGTGAGCCAGCGGGCGGACTAACATCACTCACATCACCTCCGACAGGTCCTGGATTTGGAGTACGCAGTGATTTGTAGAGATAACTCGTTCATCGCTGAAAATACTATAATTAGTCGCCAAGTAATAAGTCATAACTGCCTGCATAAAAAATCATGTATGTATTAAGCTATCAACTTAAGACCGATAAAAGGAATTATTAAACATTTCTTGTGGTTTGAAAGGGATACAAGTTACAACTTCTTGTAAATTGTTTTCAGTTTAATGATAATAGGTATTATTTCAATTTGTCTCTTAGAATTTGTTGGATTTCCATTTCGCTTCGTGCAAGATAGACCAGTTGAAGATTTGTTGCATTCCAGGCATTGATTGAACGAGATATTATTATTATTAGTTTACATTTACAATTTACGTGATGCAAATTAATCTACGTCATAAATATAAAACTGCATATTTTTTGTCACATTTACACCTTCTCCTGACCTGATGCAAGGAATTGAGTAAAGCTTAAACTAAAAGCTAACTCTAACGCAGAGAGATGATGCTCTGAACTGAAGTCGAAGTAGTCTGAATTCAGGAACTCAGCTGTCATACTTGCCGAGCCAGTAAATAAAGTCAAATTATTATATAAGTATAATGGTTTTATAAATTTTCCTTTTAGCTTAATTAATTTATAAATTGTTCAAAATTTAATAGTTTAGTTCAATGTATCGCAGTATTAAGTAAGCTTAAAATTATTAGTCAGATTTACTCAGCAATTCTACATTGTATTTCTATACGTTCACGAGTAGGAGAAAGTCTAGAAAGAAAATTATAATCCTTTTTGCAATAAAAGACTAGCAAGCACTAAAACTAAAGGGTTTTCGAAAACACAACAGAGACTTCGCTTTCTCTAGGTAAGAAAGAAAATATATTGTAACAAGACTTCTGACTTCAATTATCAACAATTAAAGTAAAGTTTATAGCTGTATTATATATAATGCTAAATTGCAATTGTTGCAATTGCGATCGTTACTGACGATTATAAGCTAAGCATGCTTTTACTAAGTACTTTACTTGGGTTATCTTTATCACACGACAAGCCTATTCCCTAAAATTCCAGTTTTGCATTGTTTTACATCCGATCAAAGTGTTCCATAATTTCTATTTCCATTGATGGATATGGTTCATTTAATTTTGCTGTATTCATTTTCAATGCATTTACTGCGTCAATTAATAAATTTTTTATTAGAATGCATGCATAGCGATCCTTTGCCCAATTACATGTACAGAGAAATTATAAATAACATATAAGATTAAATTCTTCTGATTCATTGAGAATTCATTTGTGTTAAAATGATTTCAGCACGAATGACTCACTACTAGTAAATATCAGAATATTCATTCCTAAATAGATTTCCAATTCCAATTATTCTTCTCATAAAGTTTCTTTACAAGTTAAAAAGTTGCGACTCATACTTCATACGTACATACATACATAATTTATAGACTTGTCTTGTCTTCTAACTGAAGATAAAATGAAGCCACAAAAATTCGTCAAAGGTATATAAAATTGTTATGACAAAGACTAATCTACTCTAGTAGTCTACCAATACTGCACAAGTAGATTGGAAATGAATCTGCACAAATTCTTTCATGAAAATCCAATGCTTGACTTAATGATGCTTTTTATATTGAAATAATTATGAGTCGCGAGGCGATTGCGGATTTACTAAAAAGTACCAGTATGCTTGGCGTGGGTGGAACTGGAATTGATAAATCATGGCTCAAACTTGACTCCTGACTATATTAACGATTTATCCAAGTTTTAAATACAATCAATGAAAAACCACAATAATTTCATTCCCAGCGTACAAGCAAGCATTACTAGTAAAAAGCGAAAAATAAACGCCTATTATGCTCGAAGTTCTTTCATTAAATTTAATTTGCTTCGTTGAGTTCATTTTTGTGTAATTTACTTGTTAAGGTATATGTGTTGCTTAATTGCATTTGCTATTCAATTTGTTATCTCATACACTTTGATTTCCCATTTATTTACAATTGACAATAGTTTATTTATATCGATATAAATTATGCAATAGCATTAAAAATAAGTTTATTGGCGTTGTGTCAAATTAATCGAAATGCACAAATGCAAGGGCTTTAACTTAAGCTTCGTTTTGACTAATGACAGTAATGAAGAACAAAGACATCTCAGTAGTAATAGTAACGGTGAAGGTTATTTTTCTTTGCTGAAAATTGAAATAACAGCAAGATAAGAAGACGCCACTTCTTCATTCTGATATCATCCAATTTAATTTTGTTTCAGGAAATGAGCACAAATTCTTCTAGTACTTTCAATTTCTCATCATAGTCACAATCACAAGTTAGTGCACATCAATTGAGCTAGAAAGTAATGGCGTCCTTACTTCGTCAAACATCCATTGGATCTACAATTCTTTTACCATCCCCAGTAATTGATCTTGGAGATGCCTTACGCAGTTCGCCCAAATTCCGACACAATTTAGAAGAACAAATGAATAGTATTGATAATTTAGATATTAAACTGGAAAAACTATTAAGTTCAAGTAAAGCAATGATTGATGTTGGAAAATCATATTTGGACTTACAGCAGTAAGTTCCAATTACATAATTTATGCTAATCTGAATCGATTATATTAAGTGGATATGAAAATGTTTTAATTTGTTTACAGCGTATTTTTTAACACTTTAATTGAAGTGAGTGTTCATTATCGTCAGGATCAATTTGTTAATAATAATATTTGTAAATGTACTAATGGACTATTGGAACTTGCCAAATTTCATTCAACACTTTTGGACCAAATGAATCGTGCCATAAATAGTAATATACACAACTTTATTCGACAGTAAGTTAAAATCATTGATCACGAAATTGCATGTTGTTTTCGTATGTATTGACATTTATTTCAAATTGCCTTACATAAATAATTATACTTGATTAGTGACATACGTTCATGTAAGGAAGCTCGTATACAATTAGATAAATCGGAAACGGAATTGGATTCAGCCCTAACACGAAACTCATCAGTACCCAAAGGAAAACCAGCAGAAGCCGATGAGGCTTCTTCAACACTTAATTTAGCAAGGCGGAACTATCGTAACTCAGCACTCAAAACAATTTATTCAATCTCAGTACTGCAAACTCGTAAAAGATTTGAAGTACTTGATAGTGTAAGATTGATTTATGAATATTGTCTTATTTGGTCACTATTAACACGGAAACCTCACCAATAATTTATTTTTTTAGATTCTTGCAGTTATGAATGGATATCGTACATATTTTCATCAAGGTTCCGATTTCTTTAAAGATCTAGATCACGATCCGAAGTTTAGAGAAATTGGTATTCGCCTCAATGAAATGCGATCTGATGCAACAAGGTTTATGGATCTCAATACATTTCTTGATGCCTGTAAACCAATCATAACTAGTACACCGGATTATATTACAACATTACAAAGTTCTAGTACAGGAACAATGTTTGTTTCCCAGCAACAATCAATTATCCTTATGCAGGGCTATCTATTTCGCCGTGGTTCTGCTAAACCTTTTAAAAGTTGGAAACGGCGATGGTTTGAATTATTAGAAAAAGGACAATTGATTTATAGGAAGAGACTTGAGGATACTCCAACAGTTATGGAAGAAGATTTAAGGATATGTCTGGTTCGACCTATGGCTGAATGTGATAGAAGATTTTGTTTTGAGCTGATTTCTCCAAATAAGACACATATACTCCAAGCAGATAATGATGATGTGTTTCGAGCCTGGGTGTCAGCTTTACAATTGGCAATCCAATCTGCAATACATAATTCAACTGCCACCCGGACTGCTGATCCAACTGCATCACCCACAAAAACTCCAACGCCATTTCAGCTATTACAGATTTCAACTGAAAGGGCAAAGTGAGTTAATTGAGCCTTCAACAGAAACTTATAAAACTAAACTTTTCTTATAATTAACAGAGCGATACGGACAATACTTAGTGTTGATGGAAACGAGCGTTGCTGTGATTGTGGAGCCTCAGATCCAGAATGGGCTTCCGTAAATTTAGGAATAACGCTTTGCATCGAGTGCTCTGGAATCCATCGTAGCCTTGGTGTACACTATAGCAAAGTTAAATCATTGAAGTTGGATACATGGGAACCAGGAATTCTGAAAGTAATGGCCGAACTTGGGAACAATTTAGTTAATAGAATTTATTTGTCCAAAGCTGATGTTGTCAATTCACTCGGAATAACACAAGCCTCACCAAAATCATCCCATGAAATTCGGGAAACATGGATCCGAGCAAAATATGTTGATCGTGCATTTGTCGCAGGAGCACCGACAAGTTTATCAACGAACAGTACTGGTGAATCAACATGTACAAATGGAACTAGACAAATTATAAGAAAGTGGAGTGTTCGAAAACCACAACGAAGGCAGAGGAGTAAATCTGGTACTGGTGGCAGTAGTATATCTGCAGCAGCAGCTGGCCCATCGTCAACCTCACCTCAAGTTCAAGATGACAATAATTCTTCCGAAACTGAATCATTCAAATCCTTTCATACGGCTGACTCCGACGGTACTGGAACTTCTGCGGCTCCTGGAGTTCTGGTTTTTGGGTCCGATTTACCTACACCTAGCCAAACAGATATTGTGCAACAAATCGATGCTGTGACCCCAGATGGTCAAGAGTCTGCAGAAGAGGAATCCGACTTGCACGATTTCGGTATTTACAAAGCCTAAAGTCCAAAACAGAAATGGTAATATTATATTAAATTTATTCCATTTACAGAGGAACCAATGGAAACACTCGATCCAAATACTCTCCTGTACAAGGCCAGTAGAGTTGCAAATTTGGGCGTTATGTGTGAAGCCATTGCAATGGGAGCAGATAAAAATTGGTTCAATGAAAAGGATGGTGGCTCAACACCGTTGCACCAAGCATGCTATGGGGTAAGCCTTTGATTTCCAATAATCAGAAAAGGATGAAACAAGTCTACTTTACACAAATAATTTTAGGGTTCTGTGAGTGCTTGTGAATTTCTTCTGCTCAATGGGGCCAATATCAACGCACAAGATAACAACTCTCGTACTCCCATATGGATTGCTACTAATGCTGGGCATACTGGACAAATTTGTTTATTCCTACGGAATCGAGCTGATTACCATCTCGGTGACTCTGAGAATCGTACACCATTAGATATAGCTATAACTTCTGAAAATGCTGATATCGTTACACTCCTACGCTTGGCTCAAATGGATGAAGAGATGAGACTGGGTGAAGGGACACAAACAGATGATACTTTCCAAGATATTGTTAGAGACTTGGCTCAAAGAGCCCAAAGCCCAAGTTCACCTGGAACTGTTCCAAGGAACCTAAATACAAATGATACTAGTTCTGCCGAATCTTCTGTTTAGCCTAATAAAATTTAATAAAGTATATTCCGAGACTGTGAAATAAATTCTAATATATTAATATGAATAAGACTTAAGAATTAATGGTACTTATTTATTTGCATTACCTATTTATATTATAAATATGTTGGTATAATAATTAAATTATGGTTACATAATTGCTTTTTTACGAACAAAAATATGTAAATTGGAACATGGTTATATAAAACTGTAATAAATGCATTTAGATTATAACTCAAAGAGAGTCATCCCTTTGGTTTAAGTTTAACTAATAAACTAGACAGTCAAGACGAAGGAAGATAGAACAAGGAATTAGTTTGTTATATAAAAAATTAAGAATAATAAAAAACACTCACAATATATTCGATGTTTATGTACATAATTATAAATAATTTTTAAATCTCAAAATAATTTCCTTTTTGAGCAAAGGTTTTACTTATTATTTTGGTTCCATTGTAATTAAATAGTATTGATCAGGAGAGAGAAAATTTTTAAAATAGGCCTTTCTTCTTTGGTTTCTTACCGGATCCGTCTGTGTACCTAAAGTTTACAAAAAAATTGAAAACGAATTAACAATTATTTGTCAAATAGGCCAAATTAAAATGCACACAAACCAAAATAAGCAAGCTTACAAGACATAAAAGTTGAAACATGCACTATACTAATTGACAATTTGATTCAGCATCTGCCCTTGATAATTTAGGTTTCTTAGTTGGCATTGATTGACTACGATTTAATTTAATTAATGGATTTTTGCTTTGCTTTAAATTGGTTTCATTGTTGTTGGAGAATAAATTGGAAATTCCGTGTCTTTAAATACAAAAGAAAATTAGATTTTTTCAATTGAAACAAGAATTCCCTTGGGAATTTGAATAATTTATAGATTTTTAGAGCAAAAGAAGAAAGGAAACGTATGTAGGTGTTGGTATTTAAAGAGTGAAAAGAAGAATATTATACTATTTTCAAATAGTGTAAGGAAATAAGACTTTCTAAATGTCAAATTTTGATATTTTATTTTCATATTTTGTCCAGCTTTCTACTGTGAAGAGAAAGGTTACTTTCATTTTATTCTAATCAAATACTTTCATCATCAAGAAGCATTTCCATTTCCTCGTCATCGTCGCTATCCTCATACTCTACTTCAACTTCCATATCGGTTTTTCGACTACTTTTAAGCAAAATGTGTGTATGATGTATTCAAGAGAAAGCACAATACAAGAAGTAGAATAGAAGAATAAGAATCAAGTTGAGCAAAAACAATGAAAGACAAAGTTCACAAAATCACAAGAAGTTTAAACCCAGCAATTCAACACATATCACAACATTCAGAATAACTTACTCTTTTCCATCCTTAAGTCTTTTCAGATCCTCAAGTGTAATTCCATTTTCTTTTTCCCATTGACTTCTTTCAAGATCAAATTGCCGTTTCTTGTCATCAATGTCCATTCGCATTTTCTCAAGTTGTTTGCTCATTTGTTCTGAACGTTTCTTCAGCTATAGAAAAAATATTATAGTTGATTACGTAGAATAAAAACAATTGAATAATGGAATGTGTATTTCAGTTTACATCTTGTTCACTATCGGCTAATCTTTGGTTCCGTTCTTTAACTTTCATTTCAAATACTTGTTCCATTTCAGATTCCATTTTCTTCATTTTCATATAATGCGATTTTTTCTCTTCCTCCATTTGTGCAAGTGGGTTCCTACAAGAAGATTAAAAAAAGAAATTGAAAACTTGAAGCACAAAGCAAAATAAAATGCAAAGAGACCAATTAAAAAATTTCCATGCAAAAAAATTAAACATTATCATTCCCAATCTAAGTAAATTGAAATTGAAAAGCATGGAAAATGTTTTGTTGACATTTCTTACCAAATCGTAATAAAACAATTAGGTATTCCACCAACTCCAGAAATGGAGCTTTATGATTTTGATATAAGGAATTAATTTTTTTAAATGAAAGATTCAGTAGACCATTAATCAATTATATAATTATATTACTTACTTTTCATTTCCACTTCCCAAATTTGAATTTCCATTCAGTACAGCTCTGCCACCAGCTTTTGTTCCTTCTCCACTTCCTCCTCCCAATTCCTTTCCGTCCGGTCCAATTCCAGCTAATTTACGACACCGATAATTCTCATAATGTACATTATTTGTTACATCTTTGAGGTCTTGGAGATGAGTTCGTAAGATCATATTTCGGAGTGCAAGAAAATCATTATGTTCCAAATTTTCAACTAAAACAAGAGAGAAACTGTTTTGAGACCTTATTTGATTTTTTTATACAGTTACTATTTATATACCTTGAACAGTTCCCCAAGGATACTTCCTTCCCCTGACTTTCTTTCCATCGATTTCGATCAAGGTATTAGATCCAACAACTGCAAATGGTACTCGGGATCTTAGTTCCTTGTTTACTTTATTTTCCTCCTCATCGTCACAATCTGGAAAATTGTACACCTTGATTTTTTGCTGGGTTAATTCGTTGAGAATCTAAAAGGAAAAAATTATTTAATGATGTGTTTTTAAACGTTTTTGAATCTTCAACTAACCTGTTTTTTGAACGCAGCCATTTCTTCTCCAGTCAATGTATCTGCTTTACCAATTATTGGTACCAAATTAACCTTATCATGTAATCTCTTCATAAATTCTAAATCAATGACTCGAAGTCCATGTCCAGTTGGGGGTATAAAATATAGGCAAACATGAACACGTGAATCAGGAATTCGTTGCTGTCGATTAACGCGAGACTCTGCATTGAGATAATCTTCGTACCGCGACTCGATTGATGAGACAATTGGAGTCCAACTGTAAAAATCGAGAAAGCAAGTAATTTAGAAATAACTCCCTCTAAGTTTCTTCTATAAACCTACCAATTACTATTGTCAACGTCATCTCCAAAACCAGGCGTATCAACAATCCGTAAAGTTAAATTGACTCCTTTCTCTTTGAGTAAAACTTGAGTGGATTCCACCTTAGAAGAAATAAGACACAATAAAGTTTACCAGTATGTTTGAAAACATGCAAATTACCTTGACAGTTTTCTTATTACTCCTTACACTTGGTCCTGGATATTCTTCTGATGAGTATATGTCAGTTAAAAACATTGAATTGATTAACGTTGACTTTCCAAGTCCACTGGAACCTAAATTCGGAAATATCAAAGTTTGACATTTAAAATACATAAGATTATTGATTTCCCGTTATTGGACTTAAAAGTTAAAACTTACCAACTACCATGACACAAAAATCAAAGCCACGTTTAACTGCTTTACGATAAATTTGATTTGGCAAATTGGCAAATCCAACATAACCATCAAGTGTTTTCTTATTGCTGGGTTTCTGTTGTGTCTTTTCCTTGTCTTTATCAAATTTCTCATGTCCGTGTCCATTGGCAGACCCATTTCCATTGGATACCATTCCATGTTTATGGGGTTCCATGGGGGTGGAATTCTTATTAATACTTTGAATTAGTGACGTAGCTGGAGATGATGAATTGTTGAAAAATAGGTCACGTTTAGATGGATTTACAGATGGAGGATTTGTACCTGGTCCGTCAGGACCAGCACCAGAACCAGGCTTGGATGTTGGTATGGGTGGTGGTGGCTGTGGGAGTGAATACAAATACGAAAAAATCAACAAATAACATGTGCGATTTGCTAATTGCGTTTGTGGTATACGGACGTATAACATAACAAGATTAACCACAACACAGAAAACAAAATACAAGGAAAAGTATGACCAAATGTCAAATTAAATTATGTTTCTTACATTGAGTCCAGGAGTTGTTCCACTGGGCCTGGATCCTAAATTGGTACTTGAGTATGGTTGTGGTCCACCGGAAGAACGAAATGACATGGTTAATCAATGCACTGACCTTGACTGGAGCCTATGGCACAAATTAAATTACTGAAACCAAATGAAGTACACTACAGATTGACTACACACGCCTATTTTTCCTGTTCGCCTCCAGCAGCAGTTATTTGTTTATTTCTCCAGTTAACAATCTTAGGTTCTGTTCATTTTTCTCCTGACTGAAATGAATGAAGGCGATGAATGAGTAATAGGTTGTTTAGTTTATATGAGTAGAGGCGGATTGAGTTTTGGATTGGGATATTTGGGATTATCATGGGAATAAAGGAAAAGGAATGGATTAAGCAAAGCAAAGTGAAAGAAAGAACAGCACTAGCACTTCAACTGCTGCTTCGATTTCTATGCCTAAAATGCTAAAATATATCAAACAAGCAAAATAAGGAAAAGGAAGAGGGAGGGACTTGACTGTTTACAGTTACACAGTGCAAACAGCGATTAGAATAAACGAAAACGATAGCTAGTCTAGCATTCTAGAACTCGACCCATTTCATTTTCTAGTCGAACGAAAGTCTACCGACCGACAGACCGACTCTCGGTCTAAAATCTACATAAATATACTCGTAAATCGTAGTTTGTTTGAATCCGCACGATTCATATTCATATCGCAATAAGCACAAAATGTTTTGCATTATTGATTTTGATTAATCGGTAACTTAAAACGTATGTATTGAATTTCATATATCCTATTCCTTACATTGCCTATGGATTGTTAATTGTATTGGGAAGAGATAATGTATGAAATATCAATTCCTTTACCTTTGGCTTTATCATCTCTTTGATCTCGAAATCGAATGATGGAATTGACGTTAAAAGAATGCAAACAAGCACATTCAAATGCAGTGCAATAGCACTGGACTGGACAGTAGAACGAAACTGTCAAAAAGTTTTTTGCTCCCATGCTAAATTGTTGAATTGCAAATAAATATAAACAATACAATTTTTTTATGCAGTCAATGTCAATGTGCAATTTCATTCGATAAAGAAAAAGATGCCGAGAATGCCCAGCACCAGCTACTACAACAGCATAATGCAATGTCAGAAAGAAATTGACGTGGGTTTGTCTTTTACTCAATTTGTTATTGTCCAAGGAATGCTTATGAAGAATCACAACATTCACAAGTCACAACACAATTAAAAACTTGAGCAACAACTTTTGATCATAGATCAAGGTTTTTAAATGTGAAAAAAGGTTTATATATGAGCTGTTCAAGTAATTGACAAAGGCATTAAATAATCATTCATCATCAAGTCAAGGGGCATCATTCTGGTTCAATAAAACTTGTAAAGATAACATATGCAGATGAAGGGATAATTTATTTGGTGCTCTCCATATTTTAATCAAAGTATTATGAAGAATTAGCTACATTTGATTGAATTTTACAGTTATATTTTATCAGCCAATCTGAGCAATCACATTAATTTAAGTTTTTTCATTTGTTTGACAAGAGTAGTTCCCATTTGTGCCGGACTTTCGGTAACAATTACACCTGCCTGACACAATAAGATAAATAGATAGATTTTTCCAATTTACAATAAGAATAACCCATAAAAGTTTTAAATTATTTACATCTTGTAAAGCCTTAATTTTATCTTGAGCTCCTCCTTTACCACCGGAAATAATGGCTCCAGCATGACCCATCCTTCGTCCTGGAGGTGCAGTTAGTCCAGCTATAAATGAAACGACTGGTTTACTTTTTGGTCCCTATTAAAGAACAAGTTTCAATTCAAAATTAAAGATGTACAATTTTTGGTCTTGCATATAATTACTTGCGTGACGTCAGATGAATTAACTTACAGAATTGTGTTTGGTTAAATATTCGGCTGCCTCTTCTTCCGCACTACCACCAATTTCTCCAATGAGGATAATTCCTTTTGTATTTGGATCTCGTAAAAATACTTCCAAGCAGTCAATAAAGTTAGTACCATTGAATGGATCTCCGCCAATCCCAACACATAAAGTCTGTCCAAGGCCAACCTAATGTCACGAAATAAAATATAAAAAAATAATGCTCAATTAATTAACAAGAAAGGTTTCAACTTATTATCATCCTCACCAAGGTTGTTTGATGTACAGCTTCATAAGTTAGAGTTCCTGATCTCGAAACAATTCCAATCGAACCACGTTGATGAATATGACCTGGCATAATACCAATTTTGCACTGAGTACAAAATCGTATCCAAAATAAATCAATCATGAAATGACAATGAATGCATTTTTCTAAGCAACTTACTTGATCCGGTGCAATAATGCCTGGGCAATTAGGTCCAATGAGTCGTGATTTGCCTTGTTTGGTAAGTCGATGTTTTACTTTGACCATATCATGTTGAGGAATACCCTCAGTAATACAAACAATTAGAGGCATTTCAGCTTCAAGTGCTTCTATAACGGCAGCAGCCGCTCCAGGTGGAGGTACGTAAATTACTGTTGCTTCAGCCCCAGTCTTTTCCCTTGCCTATGATAAATAAGCATAATCAAATAAAACAAATAAATCAACTGGATAAACATTCCAGTATCCAAAACACACACTTCTTTGACAGAATTGAAAACAGGGAGGCCTAAATGTTCTTTTCCTCCTTTTCCTGGAGATACGCCACCAACCATTCGGGTTCCATATTCAATTGCTTGCTTACTGAAGAATCGAGATACATATAATTTTAGAAACTTGCAGAATAGAAATTGATTTTTACAAACCTGTGGAAGGTTCCTTGCTTTCCAGTAAACCCTTGACAAATTACTTTAGTTTGGCTATTTATACCCATATTGGGCCGACTCTTGGTATAACATGAGCGTGAGTATACATGACGACCCCAAAAGCCTGTGGACAATAAATCACTGTCATTAACATTGACTTAGGAAATCATTTGACTCTTCTTTAGCAATTATAAATCTAGCAACTCACCAACGGCTTGTTGTGAAAGAAGTACGCGTCGAAAGTGTGAAGCCATTTTATTTGTATCTTGCAGAAATTATACGTAATATCTGGCGAACTTTCGGCTTGAGAGTTTTCGAGATAAATGGGAATTGCAAACGGTATTAATAAATCGCAATAAAAATTATGTTTGACAGGGAAAAATTTGATTAAGTTTGCAATTGTTATTGTTTTCAAAAGCCAAAAAGCATCCTGAACATGGCAACTGGGAATATCGTGAAAAGTTGTGTCTAACTATATACGATTAAATTTATATATTTTAGAGAGTAATTGCAACATTAAACAATTTCGTTCATTAAATACGTTATAAATAAATATTTTGATTAACAAAAATTGAATATAATTTAAAAATTTTATGGTGAGAAGAAGATTCGTTAATTAGAAGATTGAAGTTGCACAATAATTATTGCATATGTTAGTAAAATGCTAAAAACCTGGAAAAAATAAGTACACATTCACAATGGTTACACAGTAGTCACTTATTTCGTACGCTTCGCACGATTATGAAACGCTGAATTAATTTCCTTACACTGCTCACAAATGTATAGTTAACTATAAAGAAATTACAGCCTTTTAATCCAATTGTATAAAGTTCTTGCATAATAATTGTCGCTCTGATTTGTGTTATACGATCTCCGTTCTCGTTGTGAAGTAACCATTCTTTGAATTGAAAAATCTGAATAACATTTAAAAAGCAAGTGTTCCTTAAATTGATTTGGATTTTTAGGATGAAGTTTGCATTATAATCTTTTACCTTTTCATTGGATTTTGCTGCAAGTATTAAAGTTGAGAAAAATGCAACACAATAAAATACTATTCTAAAACATCGAACCATTGAACAGACTATGAAAATATGGGCAATATTTGATGCATAGTACGGTAATGCAGCAATCACAATAAATACCAGAATTAATCCAATGCTTTCATTTAATTCATTTACGATTTTCTTCAGTGAAAAGTAGAGCTCCATTCCCTGCAAAGGTGAATTTCAAATCAAAATCAATTTAAGAGCCTGGCTAACTGACATAAAATTTAGTGGAGCTGAAACCTTAATAATTGCTTAAGTTTAACCAGTTATGCTTTTTGCTTACTTCTTCCGGACTCAATCTAGCCTCCTTATCGTTCAACAACTTAAAAACATCGTTTACAACCTGATTCAAAAATATCGTGCATAATAATGCCAATAGTTCTGGAAAATGTGCACCAATCCATACGGAAACTTCAATAAAAATATAGCAGACCGACAGGACTTGTGATATAATTTTCCAATGTAATTGTAAATCTCCTTTAATCTCTTGGGATAAACTTTCTTCATCCCCAAACATGTATACGAATTTTGCACGACTATCATAGTCAAATGGTATACGGAGAAGGAGCCATTTGCTATTCGCTGCATTTCCAGTTACTACACAATAAATTACCCAAGTTAAGAAAACCAGGCAAAGAATTATTGGCAAAACTATTCGGGAAATATTCTCAACGTTCCAAATTGTGCTAGATGGATAAATGTTGTACGGTTTTTTGCCGACGTTAGATTTCTTTTTACTTTGTGAAATAAAAGTTGGATCAAATAAAATCATTTTTTGGGAAAACGTATTTAAGTTTTGATGTACTAAATTAAAAATATTTAAAAAAGCTTTTTGCTTAAACCAAAGAGTATAATACAACCCAACATAATAATAAAATCCACTTAGTACATTTGCCAACTCAAAATAATTTGATGGTTTATTTTGCAATGATTCCAAATGAATTCCACGGCAAAGGCTAACATATTGGAATACCGTGAAAAAATGTGTAAGGAAGCAAAATATAGTTTGAAACTTGGATTTAGTGATCCGAAATGTTTTTCTTGAAGGGTCAAATGAAATAAGGAATGGACATTGTAGAAGAAAGTATGAAAGCGTAAAGTAAACTTTAAGAGAAAATAGTGAAAGTGGATAATTCATTATTTTTGTAGAGAAAGATTAGTGATAGAAGGTAAAAGTTGAATGATAAAGTTCATGACCAAGCCCAATGTTTTATATATTTTGTGTTTGCATGTCACTTCGGAAAAACTACCAATTTATAATAATAAATTCCCAATGGCACTTGTCTAATCAAAAAAATATTTTCCCAATTGAACATTTGCAAATTACTTTCCTATTTAGTCCTTTTGTTCATACAAATACAATAAAAAGCTCACATTTGGGAATTGTTTGTCAACAATACATTGACTTTGACATTATATCAATAACGATTATCCACGGACTCCTAATTACCTAATTTCGAAGAAAATATAGGGATAATTTATGTTTCGGCAATTCTATTAGTTTCGAGGTTATTCTAGCTATGTAATTGATTCCAGTTGCAGATTGTTTAATTCGGTTGAGACGCCAAGAATGTCGTGAATTTTTGCAATGGATATTTCATTTTCTTACACTCATCATAAATCATGATTTACCTCACCACAATTTCCATATTTCAATTACTTAATTTTGGTTAACCATCCATCCAAGATATGTCGAATACGAGCCACAGTTCAAGGCGGAGGAAAGCCGTTTGATTTATGCACGTGCAGGCGTTCGCCGCGGCGTGCCTTAAGGGTATGGGTAGCTGTTCCATCGGTCACCGGAAAGGATTGAAAGGAAGCGTCATTTCAGCACCAAAAAATTTAAAGATCACATCATATAGCCACACCCGTAGCTTGGCTTTGGCATTGGCATCATCACATTCCGTTCTGTCATTTGTTCAATCTCAAAATGTATTTGTGTAGTGCATTGCAAATGTTCATTCATTTCCCCGTCATATGTTTCTCCACATCGACATTCACTCTCAGTTACAAACAATCACACGCACAAGACACAAGGTTCTAATCCAAAATAATTGCCCATTCAAATTGATCAACTGTAAATTGATAATTGTTGAAAATCAACTGGAGCCAAGCGGAGTTAGTAACCGAAAACTCAGGTAAGGACCATTGATAATTAATTCTACAATTTACTCACTGCGTAAACTTCATAAATTTTCTATAGTTTTTTGTCTTGAATCAAGAAGCTTTTGCGAACGTGAAGAGAAAGGAACTTGACCTTGAGCCCGCCCTGCCCCTTGTACATGTTGGGTAGATTTGTGCTTGATTAGCCCTGGTCCTGGATCGTCTTGCCTTGCCCTTGAAAGAATTCATCTATAACAATACCAAGAGGTCATTGTCAAGTCAAACAAAATGCCTGCCAAGAGTTCCAGTTGCATTTATCGATAAAGCTTGATAGCTTGATTTAGTTCCTTTATATACACTCAATGTATGTAATATTGGTTTATGATTTTGCTTATACGTATGCTTATTGTAATTGTAAAGCTTAAGTTGTTTAAGGAGTATGGGAATTAATCGTTAAGTGTTGTTATACTCCTTAAATAGTTGTTTCCTTTTGTTTGTTGGTCTTGGTGGGTCAAAGTGTGAATTGTTCGTTTTTGATTATTCTAGGCTGGTTCCTGGATGACTTTAACCCAAATATGTATATGATTTCCCCATGTCTCAGGTCTTAAAAAAACTCGAAGCTGGACTCAAGGAACGACTCAAACGTAAACCAACACAACCCATTGACCCAGTCCTTGCAATTAGCGAGACAGAAGTCTGGGAAACTGACACACCTGAAATGTTTATATTAAGAGCTCTAGAGAAAATTTTAGCAGATCGTGATATCAAAAAATCTCATCATGCTCAACTCAAGAAGGCCTGTGAACTTGCACTTGGTAAGATTAACCAATTAATAATACACTGCAAATAAAAAGTCTAGATTACCCTTATGCATTACTTTATACTTTCACAGAGGAAATCAAAGCCTTACTGCAAGAAGAAAAAGAACCACCCAATTCTTCAGCCTTACCTCTCCCCAAGTCTGATCGTTCAATCCCAATCGATTCAGAGAAATACTTTATACCGTTTGAGTTAGCATGTCAAAGCAAGACTCCAAGGATCGTCGTCATTTCCTTGGATTGTCTGCAAAAATTAATTGCGTATGGACATTTGACTGGAAAAGCTCCAGACTCTACTTGTCCCAACAAAAAACTAATAGATAGAATCGTTGAAACCATTTGTGGCTGTTTCATTGGTCCTAGTACAGATGAAGGGGTTCAGTTACAAATTATCAAGGCACTCCTTACTGTCGTGACATCTCAGCATGTGGAAATTCATGAAGGAACTGTGCTTTTGACTATCAGAACCTGTTACAACATTTATTTAGCAACAAAAAATCTTGTAAACCAAACAACAGCTAGAGCTACTCTTACTCAAATGCTAAATGTCATCTTTGCCCGGATGGAGAATCAATCTATTACTGCATCAAATAATAATAATCCCCAAACAAATAATAATGTTGTTCCTCCGGGTGGTGGGGAGGGAGACAATTGTAATGAAACAGAGTCAGAAACACAATCCATCGGTCTAGAAGAGAACCCAAGGGATGGACAAAATGAATATGGAAATAAACTGAATCCTATTCCTAACCATAGAGAAGAACAGGAACCTCCACCAAATTCACCAATTGTTGAAGCAATAGTCAACCATATTGTATCCATGGAGCAACATCAAGAGACAGATCAAAACGTAGAAGAAACTCATGACCAAATCATAGACCAACCAAACCAAAATGGATTAGAAAACCATATTGAGAACTCTGAAATGCCACCAGAATTAATTGTTGACACCAAGAAAAGCGAAGAAGAGGTTGAAGCAACCATGAATGGAATACATGAAGAAACAAATCCTGAAATCCAAAACAATCAACTGAACTCAAATGATCTGAATCATTCAACCGAATCCGAAGACCAAGTTATAGACAATGAAAATATGAGAAATACAGATACTACGAATGTGGAACATACCGGAATTCCAAAAATACAGGAAGAATCTGCCTGTGAAACAACAGGTAAATTCACGCCACAGCAGTACTAAAACCAATAAATTAATAAACCATTCGTAAATGGTACAAAAACCACAGACTACGTTGTGAGATGCAATCACTGTAGTTTTACAAATACATAAAAC